>JACCGJ010001370.1:6904-19741 GCA_013407085.1 Atriophallophorus winterbourni | reverse complement strand
TTCTGTTGTGGGCTCTCGTGGTAGCTTAAGGAGTTCAAAGATTGAGTCAAATATCCTTGTTCGTAAGGCTAGAAGGCGCCTTGAACTCCTAAAACTGTCGCACGAAACCATCGCTATGAAGCACAAACTGAAAGTGCTTGAGGCGGAACAGGAGGTTAAAATGGCTAAGATTGCTGCATCGGCAAGTCGTCTTGCGCATCGTGAGCATCAAAAGGATTCCACAGCAAGGCATGGTAGCATCGTTGAGTGCCAAGAAACAGTTTCTATTGATGTAAATTTGATGGGTCTTGACGTTTGTGCTGTCGGTTGTTCTCGGGAAGCTGAGTTAAATGACACTGAATTAGTTCAGTCGGATTTTGTGACTGAAGGTTCCGACACTAATTCGGATCAGATGGAAATTAAGCCTGGCCCACCTGACACCAAATCAGCCCACATGAAAAGTAGGCCTGGCTCACATGACACTGAATTAGTTCAGTCGGATTTTGTGACTGAAGGTTCCGACACTAATTCGGATCAGATGGAGATTAAGCCTGGCCCACCTGACACCAAATCAGCCCACATGAAAAGTAGGCCTGGTTCACATGACACTGAATTAGCTTTAATTGGGGCAACGTATGGTCAGCACGACAATCCGTATGATTGGCGTAAACCTTTCGGTTGTATACCTGATGAACCATTTACGTTTGGGAACTCGGATACAATATTTTGTAATTTAGGCTTGTTTAGATGGCGCAAAATATCGCTGTTGGAGGATGCAATACATAAGGCTCGTTTGGGTAGGATATCATTCATGAGCTTATTGTAGGGCGCTGGCAGAACCGGAGGACGTTGTGGGTCTTTGTCTAGCAAACATTTTCCCTATAGAAAGCCACAGGTGTCCAGTGATGGTGATGCGACGTGGCGTGTGTGACTCGCCACTAAATAAAGTCACTTGCTTTATTCTACTGTACCTGGGTGTCGGACCCGGGGGGTGGTGCTCAAGGTGGGAGGCGGGTTTTCGGATCTGCTGACCCCAGAAGTACCACCAAGCATTCAGTCTGCCGGTTGCACGCGAAGACGAACGTTGAAGGCAAATGTTATTAGGTGGGAGGCTGGTCTTCGGGTCTGCCAACTCCAGAAATACCACCAAACATTTGATCGTCGAGTCGCTGTCGTTGGTTGCGCAGGTACACGGTTCGGGTAGCCAGGTAGAGGAGAGCCCCGCAGTTCATTGTTTGTGTCTCTACTTGCTTTTCAGATTTTGAGGAATTTTGGTGGGCGGTGTATGAATCCCCGTCGATGTCTAGAAAATCCCTCTTTCGGTGTTAGATAAACATTGAATTTATTTTATTGACAACTAACTGTTTAAATCTGCTGGTATTTTTGTATATTTTTACCATTTTTGTTTTACCGAACTACTTGAATTTATTCGTTCTTGAGCTTATATTTTGTATCTTTATTTGGCCGTTTGCGCGCTATTTGGAGTTGCGATCACTCGTGGTCATTGTTGCTGTTGAATATTGTTGTTTTTGGATTCAGTACGAAGCGGAATAATTGAGGTTTGCTATTTTCATTGTATAATTATTTTGCTTCAATAGTAACGTACTCATCTCACGTATTGTCTTGTCAATATTTTGGTGGGCTTGGACGCGTCACTCAACCGTTGGATAGACACATTGGTGTTTATATCGTGACTGAAATCTTTGAAGTTGAACTCGATTTTCCCCGGACCGAATTGTCGGTTACAACAGTGGCTCCAAAAAACATCTTACTCCTGGATCGCATAAACCGGAGAGCTTCTAAGCTTGTCATTGGACTCGAAAATATGCTATTCGCCGGGCGACTCAGACGACTGGAGATGAGGGCACTTGCACAAAGGAGAATGCGGGGTGATCTCTTTCTCACTACTGTTTTTCACCCCCTGTAAATATTATTGCTCAATCGAACTATCAGCAACATCCGTGGCCATGGTTGCAAGTTGGAAATGCCACATTCCAAACAGAACTGCCGCAGGTATTTTTATACCGTACGTGTTTGCTTTTTTTGGAATTCCCTAACTTCCGATTTGGTAAGCTCAAACAGTCTATCTATATTCAAATCAAAACTTTACGATTATATAAGAGCTAATCTGAATTTTGCCCAAAACTATTATTAAACTATCATCGTCCCATTAATTTTGATTTTATTTATATATATAGTTCCACTCTTTGGTTATTGTTAAGTTAATTGCTTTTTCAACCATAAATCTTGAATCTTAAATCTTGTTCTAGAAGTTGACCACACGGTTGCTGAAAAAATGCTCACGTGCCAGCAAACTGAGATTACTATTAGGAAGTTTCATGGAATTAACCATATTAACTGCTTGAAGGGCAAGTTTCAGGAGTTCAGAAAAATTTCACCCGTAAGACCCTTTAGAAACTTGAAGGCTCCTATTAGGTCGTCTCGAAGCTGCCGTCTCTTTAGTGAGAGTGAGAACATATCGAGGTCCTTGAGTCTAGCCTAATAGGTTTTACATGCCTGACCCCGAACCATCTTAGTCGCAAGGCGCTGGACCATTTCAAGACATGCGATATCTATTTGTATGTACGGTGCCTAGGATTGAACGCACTATTCTAAGTGAGGACACACGACTTCTTTGTTTAAGGGAATGAATATTGAAGGATGTCGGCATGACGACGCTGAGCACAGTCTGAACAATTCTATGTACGCCGCATGTATGCAGCTTCAGCACATTGAGTAGCCACTTAAAATCTCTGGTTATAGTAATACCGAGATCCTTCACTTTCTAAGCAGCAGCTATTTTGATAGTTTCCTTGCCGACTTCTAGTTTGATTGTCACTAAATCAGTCGTCAGAACGCAGCTCATACTCAAGTTTAGTGGCAAGTCCCATCGTTTTGTCCAATCGATTACTTTTTCTAAATCAGAAATAAGCGTATCCCTACTGCCGGTTCCTCGGATCTTAAAATCATCAGCTAACAGGAAGCAACATGAACTCAAGCCTGCTGCCAAGTCGTTTATAAAAATAAGAAAAAGTAGTGTACCGAGTACCGATCCTTGAGGCACTCCACTGAGTATCACTGATTCTTCAAAGCACACTCCTGCAATTCTAACATAGTTAATGCGATTAGTTAAGAAGCTGTGTAACCATCGATGTAGTTTACCGGTGACGCCACACATCCTTAGTTTGTGCCGAAGGTACCTATGATTCACTGAGTAAAAGACCTTTTGAAAATCAAGATAGCATACATCGACTACTCTCCGTTCATCGAGCCGTAATGTTACTTCATCAAGAAAGCTTAGAAGATTGGTTGGGTAGGACCTTCCTTTCCAGAATCCGTGCTGGGCATTGGATAGTAAGGAATTGGCTACCAAATCTTTACATATTTGGTGCCCAATGATTTTTCTCAAGTTTTTGCAGAGGGTGATAGTCAGCCTTACTAGTCTATAGCTGTGTACATCCGAAATGGGACCCATTTTGTATATGGATACTACCGCCGCTCGTTTCTAATCATCCGGTAGTATACCCTGGAGTAAGGTAGCCGCAAAAAGATTGCTGATTGCAAGGGTAACGATATTTGCGAGCGATTAATAAATATCAGGGTGATACCGTCGGGACTAGCCGAATTAGTTATATCGAGCTGCTACAGAACTGTGGTAAACATTTCCTGATTAACCTCTACAGAGCTAAAAAGAGGTGCTTTGCACTCGTGAATTTCTAAACTGTTACCTGAATCGCGCGTATGAACACTGTAGAAGAATGATTGCAAAGCATCTGCTTTTTCATTTGCTGTCAAAGCCGTGTTGCTATTATCCAAAACTAACGTACCCATTTCTTCACTTAAAGATCATTTAGACTAAACATAGGCATAAAAAGCTTTCATGTTAATCTTTGCTTTTTAAACTAGTCTGAATTCGAAGTCACTTTGAGCTTTCCTTTGCAGCGCAACAGCTGGATTTCTGGTGTGTATGTACTACAGTCTAGATCTGTGAGTTCCAAAGAATATGTAAGCACTCCAGCTACGGTCACGCCATCTAATAGACCATGTGAACGGACGCGCTCCACCAGGGCGGTTTTCCTCGTTCTCACTTGTTGTAGAGACGCAAAAGTTTCCTGTAGTTGTAAAAGGAGCCCTCTTATAATATTTCACCTGATTTCTACACAAGGTTTTAATTTTTTGGTTCCCAACTTAGATTTATTGCCTGAGTTTGTAGTTGGACGATGTCCTTTCGACCAAATGTGCTGCACATCTTGACTTGGTGATTAGGGTGCACTAAAATCCAGTCAAAAAGAATAACGGCTTTGTCGCTTTTGCCTTGTGGCTAAAAGTATTTGATACCATAAATATCTCTTTCATGAGACGATGGAACCAAATCTAAAGTGTACGGAGTGTTTCCTGACCTGAATTCAACTGTCTGTCTACCTGGTGTGCGTACGTAATTTTTGTTGCTCTGACAATTTTGTCATAACTTCGTCGCTTCTGCTCGGATTTATACCATTTAAAGTATTCCATGTATCACTCGCCGATACCTATCGAATTTCATACTTTTCGATTGTGCAAGTTGAATTACGACAAACTTAGCAGTTTTTACGGGAAACACCATTTTGTTCACGCGAACGAAGTTTTTCTCATAACTAACTATCCTACGAATTTCGATATCGTTGGACAGAAGACATTGCGATAAAGGTTTTGATACCGTATTTCGTTTTCTATCTTCCGTGGTTCACGAGTTATCGCGGATATTGTTCAATGCCGAAATCTCGCCATCGAGCTCTGTCAAACCATTCAATCGACAACACACCCACTATGGAACAGCCAGCAAGCCCTGTGCAGCCCGCAAACATGTGCGTACGTGTCACTAGATCCACTGCACCGACAAAGAAAAAAATCGATTCAGCTGTGACCGTGAGAAGTACCCATGCGACGGCGATTCAGTGTGACCTCTGTATCACGTGTCTAGACCCGGTAAGCGTTGATTCTGTTTCGGTTAAATGCATATTTGCGGGTTTCACCAACACGTGTCATGTGATGAGAATTTGACTGATGATTGCGTGAGACTTGTAAACGATGAGAGATACCCATCCGTTTGTTATGTTTGTGCTAGCTGTAGACATTCCAAGAAAGATGTCCGCAACAACAGTAAAAACTTGACGGTTGGTAAAGAGCCTAACGAAATGGAGAGTAGACTGTCACATCTGGAAAATCAGTTTGCACAAATGAGAAACTCAATTGAGCTACTGATCAAGCCAACAACGAAGGCTCCAGAACATTCAACCTCACCTTTAAACACCACTAGTACAACTAAATATTCCGAAATATTGCTACAAGATACCAAAAAGAACGATAGAATCAATTCAAAACTAAAGCCCTCCTCATCAAGTGTTGTGTTCAAGAAACAACCTCAAAAAACGTTTCACTCAGCATTATCTGTGCCAATGTGCCAGAGGCAACTGAAACACTATTGTCAACTAGACAGCAGCATGACTTAGCTAAATGGTCGGAACTGTGCACTAGGATGAGCATAAAAACGACCACTTCCGGTTTCACTGACCCGCTTGACACGTGCTCCCAAAGCGCCGCATCAAGACAAACCGAGACTGCTCAAGGTAGTGTTGCGAAATGAAAAGGAACTAGAAGATGTACTATTATCGGCATATTTGTTGCAAGATGGTAAAGAGAATACATCACGTATCTTTATTGACATACCCTGGTCAGAACGGGTAAAATCGGCACTAAACAGGAACACTGGGAAAGTAAACGAGCGTGACAGACGTAGTCTTATAATCCTGAACGTTCCTGAAGCTGCTGCCAGTTCAGACGCAAAGTGCAACTCGAAACACGATATACTACAATGGAAATTTATTAGCGATACTATCCAAACGAACAATACTGCTGTTATCGATACTTTTCGGATCCCGACATCCCCGAAATACGAGGGTAACGCTCCGCGCCCCCTTAAACTGACACTGCTGACAGACAGTATGGCTGATACCGTTCTTAAACACTGGAAGCAATTTCGTTACAAATTGCCCCGAGAGATTAAAATAATTCCTAGACGCCTCGAAACTAATGACAACCCGGATGATCCCGACTGTCTAAATACTGTGCAGAATGAAAAATCCAAACCTGGTGAAAAAAACGGAATTCAGCCGACTCTATCCGAGTCGGCGAAGTAAATTACTTTCCTGTTGATTCCGACCGAGCCGTTCCGATATTTCTGTCTCACGAACCGTCTTTGCTGTCAACATCGGTTGTCAAATTTTTGTATACGAATGCCCAATGCTTGACAAATAAATTACACGAATTGACTGAACTAACTACCACACACTCACCAGACGTGATTGCCGTAACTGAGACATGGTTCCATCCAACTTTAACAGACAACGAAGTAGTCATTGAGGGTATGTCTCTACTTCGTCGCGATCGCCTGGCTCGAGGAGGCGGTGTTGCTCTATATCACGTTCAGAGTTTGTCATGCCAAGAGATCACTGATGAAGACTTACAACTACAAGACACACTGTGGTGTTCCCTGAATGTAACAGCAGAAGAAGAAAAATGTACAGTGGGTGTGATTTACCGTTCGCCCTCCGCCGATGAAGCCTACAATTCAGCATTAGTTGCAAACATACGCTTAGCGGCTACCAGATACGGCGGCAGACTTCTTCTGATCGGAGATTTCAATTTGCCGAACTATAAGGGAAATTCAGTCTATCCAGAAAACTCCTTGAATGCTTTATTTTAACAGTTGCTGGAGGACATTCCAATTCACAACCATATTTTTGACAATACCCGATTTCGGGGTAGTGATACGCCGTCTATCTTGGACTTGATACTGACAAACGAAGAGTACGTGATTGAAAGTCTCGCTTATGAAGCTCCTATGGGACTCAGTGACCACTTAGTTATCACGTTTGATTATATTTGTCAGGCAATCAGAACAAGTGACACCAGCAAGTTGATTAGGAAAATTGACTTTTCACAACTTAATACTACTCTGAAGAATGTCACAGACCCTGGTCTCGAGTCCGACAGCGTACAAGGTCAGTGGCAATGGATGGCAAACGAAATTAAAATTGCAGTTGAAATGCACTCTCATCTTGTTCCGAAGGTGCGGAAAAGGGGATACACGTTTAAACTGAGAAGCCGAACACGGAAATGGTTGACTATGCGAAATGCTGCATGGCGGGCTCACCGACTTGATAGCACTGCTGAAAGTTGGGAAACATTCCGTTTGCTGAGAAATAAGGTAAACAAACTTGTTGTTGACGACAAATTGAATTATCAAAAACATTTACTCGACAAAATGGAATCAAACCCAAAAATTCTCTATCAGATCATAAATAACCGGTCTAGAGTAAAACCAGGGGTTGCCGCCCTAAAGACATGTGATGGAATAACAACGACAGCATCGCAATCAGCCGAAGTTCTAGCCCAATTCTTCTCCACTGTCTTCAGTCCACCGAACACCGTAACCAGTCCTTTGACCTCCGTGATCTCGCCAGAAAACGTTTTACAGCAACTAACTTTTAGCTCGGACAGTGTCCTCCGTACATTGTTAAAGCTCAACACGAAAAAGTCTCCTGGAGCTGATGAAATTACCCCGCTGATCCTCAGAAGCTGTGCCTATTCTTTGTGTACACCGCTTACCTACTTATTTAACCTCTCTATAACCCAAGGTTTCTTTCCCTGTGAATGGAAGACTGGTATCATTACCCCCATCTACAAAGGAGGGAACCGTTCTGAAGTATCCAATTATCGACCAGTAACACTACTACCGGTGATCTCTAAAGTGATGGAGCGCCTCGTTGCAAACAGCATCACAAATCACCTGGAAGATAATTGCTTGCTCGCAATCGAACAACATGGCTTCAGAAAAAGACACTCTTGCCTTTCAAACCTTCTCCTTGCCCTCGATGACTGGACACAAGCTGTGGACAAAGGTTTCACCATACATGCTTGTTATCTGGATATGTCCAAAGCATTCGATCGTGTTAACCACAGTTTGTTACTACAAAAAATAGAGCAATGTGGCATCAAGGGCTCATTACTAGCCTGGTTGGAGGATTATCTCCGTGACCGTGTTATTCGAGTAAGGGTTGATGGTGCTTTGTCACGGCCCATTACAGTAACAAGTGGAGTGCCGCAGGGATCGGTGCTTGGACCAATTCTTTTCTTGCTCTATGTAAACGATTTACCAAAACTTGTTCGGTGCAAAATCTTGCTATTTGCGGATGATATCAAGTTGTGGACACAAGTACGCACAACTGAGGATTGCAGACAGCTTCAGCTGGACCTCAATGTCTTACAGGAATGGTCGGTTCGAAATGAACTTCCTTTCAATGTGAGAAAATGCAAGGTATTGACAGTTGGAAAACCCTTCGAGTTCTCTTACACCCTTGGTTCCCATACTCTTGAAATAACTGACAAGGAGAAGGACTTGGGTGTGTGGGTGAGCAGCACGTTGAAACCGTCACACAACGTTAAGGCTGTCTACGAAAAGACGTCAAAAGTACTGCTTCTGCTGAAACGCGTGTTTGGGAGTTTCACGAAGCCGACTGTTCATCGAATAATTAATACCTACTTGAGGCCCACCATGGAGTATGCGGTTCAGGCTTGGTCACCCTGGTTTAAGAAAGACATCAATCTCTTGCAGCGAATCTATCATCGGACCACGAAGCTCGTGTGCGGCTTAAAGCACAAACAATACGAAGATCGTATTGCAAACCTCAACCTCTTCGACTCTTCTTACCGACGTCTTAGAGGTGATCTGATCCTAATGTTTAACATATTGCATACCCCCAGCCATCCCCTTAATACACTATTCACACGACAACCACCAAGAACCAGCCGGAGTCATGAGTACACAGTACGAATTCCCGACTCGCGACTGAACTGTCGAAGATATTTCTATTCTGTACGTGTATGTTTCACTTGGAACTCCCTACCCTCGAATGTTGCACATGCACCCAACTTGGATATATTCAAATCCAGCTTAGACAAATTTCTGTCGACCCATCCGAACATTGAGACTATGTATTCCACAACCTAATAACTTTGAACTCACACATCAAATCATCTCGACCCCATGGACATACATGTGCCACTCCACTGAGTGAAAACAGTTTCTATCATTTGGATTTTTACCTCATTCCCGAACTGTTCAGTAAGCAAACAAATCCGTTTTACTGAGATATGTTATTTGTAAATTTTCAAATTTTTCTGTGGTTTTTGTAAAGCTATATGCTTTTTAGACCATTAAAATTGAATCGAATTGAATTAAACCTTGAAGGTTACCTGACATGTTGATAATAGGCCCCGACATGACTCTGTTGAAGACATTACGGTACGTCAATCGATGCCTGGAATATTGAAGTTCCCAAAAATTAGTAACGCGTTGCATCGCCCTTTCAGTAATTCCAAGGTGTCCCTCATTAATTGATCGTCTAATGGTGAAGCAGTCAGGCTTCTATAAGCACATGCAAGTACCAGACTCCTCCTAGAGACAGTAAGAAATACCGATGTTGGTTGGATTGTGTGAGAAGCAATCTTTATGGATGTCTATACTAATGGGATGTCTTTATTCATCACAATTGGCAACCCCTCCCATATCACCAGTATCCCTATCCTGACGATAAATGGCGTAATTAGTTGATACAAATGACGGTACATGATCATCTGATTTCAACCATGATTCAGAGATGGCAATTATACCGACCTGGTTTTCCTGTGCAGCAAGCTGCAGCTCTACTCATTTATTACGTACACTGCAAGTATTTGTGTACAGTACACGGATATTTATCTTCTGCGCACATTTTAATCAACTTTTACTCGGGGTCGGAGCACCTTCGTTGATACTCCGTTTTTGAGACCGAAGCAGTAGATAAGTGGTTTGACTGCGCGTGTATTAGATTTTACGAACCAACACAAACACTGAAATGTCTATTGAGAAAGCTATTCTATTCACGCTCCTTAACAAGTATGTTTACGAATATACTCGGCGAAGGTACTCTGATTTTCCATCCGTATATATTTTCGTTTTGAGTTCGGAAGAAAACTACATCGAAGCGCTGGGTTGTATGGATCGTTTGAGCATGTGACCATAAGCTATCATCAGAATAGGGTGTTTCGCTGAGTTATTAACTTATGGTTGAGTGGAAACGCCCATAAATACATTATTTGAGGACTGATTTCCACGATAATAGAAATAACACTTTTCGAAATATGGAGATAGGTCTGAAATTGCTAGTCGTGTAGTGTATAGTAAGGAATAGATTCTGAGGATACGTGGGTTCCAGTTATATCCACATACAATTTTGCCTCCGAGACAACCACAAATGAACGGAGACCGCGCGTGGACAAAGAGTATAATGTTCTTAATGAGCGAGTTGACTGTGTAAAAATGGTATTCAACAGATCAGTATCACTATCAGTATCACAGGGCGATAGTTGACCAAATCGAAACGAGTGCCCAGATTCTTTCGGAAGTGTGCTTGAAAACACCAACCACTACCAGGATTGATTCGTAAGTAACACAGGCGTGTGTAACTGTGAATGGAAGATGGGAGATGTCTCATAACCGAAAGGTAAGAGAGTTAGTGCATGTTGCATGTCCAATCGAATGAAAAGACGATGGACAGCAGATGAACATCTTTTACTGAGTTAACGAGAGGAAAATCGATAAAATGTGAGTGATAACGATAAAAGGAATTCGATAATTTAATATGGCGTTATCAGTAATCAAAACGGAACGATAATGTCTAAGTGAACAAATTAAGATGATACAAAAGCTAAGACTGTACACATTATTATAGAGCTTCGGGAACAAGGAAGAGACGCTCGAAAATGCATTAGGTTATGTAATCATTGAAATTTGAGGGCAAATGGACCTAAAGACCAGAACATGTTTGTCTGTTAGGGTCGGGCAGTTCGAGACGTGAATTTAATGAGGTTGATACAAAGCTTTTGGAAATTATTGATCATGTTTAACATGCCTTGGATTTCCAAGAATAAAATTTATTTAATTATTTATTTATTTTTTCAGAGTAATCAGTGGTACGGTTGGTTTTTCGTGAAGCGGATGAAGAAACATGTTTGTCTCGGTTTGACATCTGTGGAGTACCTTTTTGAGTATTTGGGTTCGGTTTCGATGTTGTTCTAAGCAAGTGACTTTTAAACGACCTATACTGGTGGTTTCATTTGATCTATTCATGTGAATAATGAAATATTTAGGATACTTGCTGAGCACCGTGTATGGACCAGTGTTTGGTGGTTGAATTGGTCGACGTACATGATCAGCACGGACAAACACAAAGTCACAGGTAGACAAGTCAACTGGGATGTAGAACTGTTCAGCTTGTCACTGAGTTAGGATACCTCGCATTGATTTCATGAAACTGCGAAGGCGACCGACATATTGTGGAGCTGTAGGATATAATGGTTAATAGATATTTGTCAGGAATTCGACAGTTAGGTTAAGTGTACTCCAGTACACCATCGCAGCAGCTGAGCAACCCAGGTCTTCTTTCACGGTGGTACGAATACCAAGAAGCATCAACGTTGTGAATTCCCGTGACTCATGATTGTGGCTTTGATTTGCGGGTAAAATCTTTCGACTAAGATGTTTGAGGAAGAATGGTAGGCTGTAGTCTGTATGTGCTTCGTACCGAGTGTTCTATTCAATTCCCGAATAAGCGTTGACTGAAATTGGCAACCTCTGTCAGTGGTAATAGTGTTCGGTACACTAAAGGTGTTGAACCAATGTTGAACGAAGGCTTTTGCAACCGTTTTAGCAGTGATATCTGGGATGGCTACAGCCAATGGCCAACGGGTAAACCTGTTGACTCAGGTTAATATATAGGAGCAACTGTTTGAGACCGCTAATGGACCAACGAGATCCAAGTGAACGTGCTGAAAGCGCTCAGTAACAGGTGGAAATATACAAGGGGAACTAAAGGCGTGACTTTGGATTTTACTCTGTTGACATCAGAAGCAACTCTTGGTCCAAAGTTGAATGCCTTTTGAGTAGCTTTCAACTCGGGATGTGATAAACCATGTAAATGCTAGAATACTATACGTCCCAAATTTGAAGGGAAAGTTGGACGGGCTTTACTAGTAGACATGTCACAAACCAGATAAATATTGGAATTAGGTATCGGAATACGGCGGATTTTACCCTATTGTGAAGTGATGTACAGATTTTTCACAGTATCATTTTGTTGCTAAATGTTCGAAGTCAATTCCGGGCAAGTTGATAGCACTTGACTGAATCACAGAGAAAGTATCCGCAACTGTGTTTGACGAGCCGGAAAGCTATTGAATGTCGCTAGTGAATTGTGGGATATAATCCAGCTGACGTATTCCTCGATGCGAATATAGATCTAACGGTTTATTTAGAACAAATGTTAAGGGCTCGTGATCGGTCCACACTGTGAAATCACGGCCTTCAAGAAAATAACTGCAAAGCAATATCACCTAATAGATTGTTAGTAACTCACAACCGAACGTACTGTATCGAGTTTAAGCTGGTTAAAGACGACGAGAAAAGAAAGTCAGCGGCTTGGTGATATTGTCTATTTCTTGTTAAAGGACTGCGCCGACTGCTTCTTGTAATGCGTCTGTCGCGAGGGACAACTGAGCGTTGGGGTTCGTTAATAGAAAAACGGTGAATTTACTTTGTTTAGATCAAATTTCAGTTGCTCGAAATATTTCATGGCTTCGTCTTTCATTTTAGATTCACGTTGTTTTCACGTAAAAAGTCAGTCGATGGTTATGAAATCATAGCACAATGTGAAATAAAGCGTCTATAATAGTTGACCAAACCAAAGAAACGACTAAATGTGACGGAGAGATCTGGGACAT
>JACCGJ010001366.1:6709-16994 GCA_013407085.1 Atriophallophorus winterbourni | reverse complement strand
GGCAGCCTGACAGTATCTTAGGCCAAGTGCAGTCTCTGACTGTGCGGCACTTTGCCTGGATCAGGCTTGTGCTTTCATACATACATCTGTCTGTCTAGGCCTGGGCAACCTGACAGCATCTTAGCCCACGTGCAGTCTCTGACTGTGCGGCACTTTGCCTGGATCAGGCTTGTGCTTTCATACATACACTGTCTCACATAAAGTGCGAAGCCGATAAGGCATTTACCTGTTTGACAATCGAGTAATCATACCTCCCCCCTTTTTATTATTATGTGGCTTAGTCTTGCAGATAATCAGTAACTGCCGTTAGTGTAATTTGTATCTCCGCTATCTTCTCCGTCGTCTCCGTTTTTCACAGGTTTTTTAACTTTCTATGCATCCCACGGCTGTTTCAGACATACCCTAATTCATTTCATCAAGGCAATATTTGCTTTAATTGATACGGGTTATGGCCATTCCTTGTGTTCCTGGCAAATGAAATTCATTCTCTTCATCAATTGACGAACATTTGAGTTCAATATAATTCATTGATACGACTGATATGAAAGCAACAATCGCGGTTGTAAACATGCCGGATTGTGAGCTGGTTGGCTGCGAGGTCGCCCATATTCTTAACTGAAAACCATGACTTACGAGCCGCGTCCTATTTCCTCTGACCTCTATCCATTGACAGTTATGCATCAAGTGGCTCTGCCTGTATCTGAGGTACACCACCCGGCATAGTTCATTGGCTGATGCAAGATGATAAATCATTTCCCGAAGCAACACTCAGTCTGAAAGCGACGTACGCAACAGTGTTGTAGGCTGCAGGTTTCCGAATCGCACACATCTTTTGCTTGTGATATTTCATCACGTACGCCGTCGAGAAGTCGATGAATTCGCCAATACTCTGAGTCTATCCTACGACGATTGCGGCTGTTTTACTTGTACTAACTTGTCAATATTGCATTAAATCTCAATTGCTGTATGTGCATGCCTTTGAGCACAAAAATACATGCTTCCGAGCATTCTGATTAATTGTATGTTGTTCTAAATGAAGTTAGAATTATTGATATTTTCTCATTTGCAGTCTTTTATTTCAATTGCCCGTTTTGCTGACCATTCCGGTTGTCCCTTTTTGCATTCATCTTAATATTTGTACATATGAACTACTCATTAGTAGTTTCAACAATAAACGTCATGATAATTAAATTACCGAAATGAATTCATTTATCCATATTTCAGCCCGGAAAACAAGCCACAAACCGAATATACCACCCATTTGGTTGCATGCCGTCGTGGTACAGAGAAATATAATGCTGCTTTGAAATTCCTAGAAACGGCCCCATCCTCAACTCAATTCCGAATTGTATCCCCCCAATGGCTGTGGGCCTGCCATTTCAATTGGGAACACATGAACGAATCCTCCTTCCCATTGATTCAAGATTTTCATCCCAGTGAATTTGATCCCGAAGTGGAACCAGTCCCGGGAACGTGGCGCTATTGGCGTCGGTCGAGACGCTCACATCATCAATCGGAGCACAGTCCGCCGGTGCCGTATACGCCCGCCGGGCCACATCGTTATCACATCCACAAGCACAGTCGACACCGCCATCACCGTCGTCATAGAAAACCGATTCTGAACGAGTAGGTGTTGTGTTACGTGTTTCACCATTTGCATGGCAGCTGAGCGGTGTTGCCGATTTCAATGTTGTGTCATATTGTGTTGGCTGTTTGTATGCATTTAGTATTACTCTCGCTTTCATCCAAGTCAACTGCACCGATTTTCTAAGGACCGCTATGAGACGATCGGAAAGACGTCTTTTTCAGTAAGGGTTAACGAGAGCGATCCGAACTATGGGTTTGTCAGTGTAAACTTAGTCCAAGATTCAGTTTCTACATAGAACACAACTCATGGGGTCAGTGGAACAGCCGCTTTTAACCAGTTGTCTTCAATGTTAGTTTCCACAAAAGTGGGAATAAGTGTCTTGCCAATTGTTACGTAGTGATGTAGGCTAGAGGATTCGACCATGCATGCAGTGTTCATTTTCCACGGCACCTTAATAACCAACATAGTATTCGGACAATGATGCCATCGCTGTAGTTACCAGAACGGTGTGGACTATATGGTTTGACGACTCTACTCATCTACCTTGACTGTATCTCTTGCACGGATTTACTATGGTGCACTGCTTTAGTACTGCATGGGTCTCGCCGTGGTAGATTACTTACTTACTTACTTACTTTGTGCGACTATCTCCTCCTGCGGGATGAGTCGGCTTCAATGAAGGGCCTTGGGAATTTGGGTACAAAGCGGCGTCCCCAGCACTACTCGGCGTTTGTTCGAGTCAGCTTCTCTAGCCTTTGTATAACCAAGTGAGAAAGAGGTGGTGTGCACCAACGAACTGTCTATGAGACTCTGCTCCAGAATTTTCCGCAGGGTTTTCTCCCGAAGTCTTTTCCGCGATCTGGTAGTAAGTTGCATGTAAAATAGCGCTATAGTCTCGCTACCATTTCCCTTTAGTATTTTTCTGGGCCTGGGGAACCTGACACGATCTTAACCCACGCGCAATTTCCAATTGTGTGGCTTGTGATTTCATACATACACCCGTGTCGATAAAAGCAGTTCCTCTGGATTACATTAAGCCACTTGTGCACACCAAGCTTCCGTTCCCATTCGCGATATGATACGCACACCGCTGGGAAATTCACAGGAGCTGAAGAGTATACCCACATACACCTTACTTTAACTAGCCTCCTCGTGTTACTTTTCATTCTCGTAAATACTTGGAATCGGGAATGCTGTCTGTTTCTGAACGATACGCACCACTGCAATTGTCGAATAGGTATTGGTGATTTTTTAGAATACCCCGGCTCTGGTCTTCAATATCTTCTTACCAATATCCCACTCCGTATCTTGTGTGTGCTAGGGTGTTATATACTTTTCCGTAAAAATCGGAAGTTTTACACTATTGTTTATCTTATGTATTTAACAACGTTTAAAACAGTGTATTATTGTATCGCCGGTCTATTTTTCATTTTAGCTAACCCAAATCCTTGTTATCAACGTAAATCCATTTGTTTTTCTGCTCATAGCTCGCTACCCTCGAACCGACACCCCCAACTCGATATCGATCTGGTAAAGTCCGCATGGGATTCCATACGTGAAGAACTCTCCCTCGAACGTCAACGAAAACGGCGCTCCCGTCAGTCGATCGATGAACATCAATCCAGAAAACGTGATAGACGAACCGAATTCGAGACTCTGCCATTGGACAAACCTACCTCACCACCTACCGGTAAGTTTACGATGCATTTATCTACATGCATTGACAAACGATGTCCCACAAGATATCCCAATGTCCGTCAGTTCCTCGTGTTATTTTGCAAATGACAGCGTAGCACGAATTTCGCCGGAACTGTCGCGTCCCTACGACTCGCAACTTTTTGATTGGTTCTTTTCTTTAAACGGATGAACTACTTTATCCCACATTTCTGTGGGCGATTGAAGCTCAACGTAGGCATCATTCTTGACATTCGTTTTCACGAATGTCAAATCATGCAATACTGCTTTTTTTGTGATCTTGACCACCACCTTCGATGGAACTTTGTGTTCATCCAAGAGGCAGCGCAAAAAGTAGTGAGTCGAGAGGTTTGGGGAAGTAAGTTCAATAATTATAGATGGATCGTGTAAGCGCGCTTCCGATAAACAGCAAACATCGATAGTTACACTAAGGTAGGAGCCAATACGCGGATGTGCAGTTGCGCAGTACTTATGTGCTGTGCTAAATTGATTGTCCGCTCATAGTGAGCTGCATGCTGAAACAGGCTGGAGTCTCACTGCCATTTCTATTTTCTTTCTCATATTTGTCTAAGCCTGGGCAACTTGACAGTATCTCTGCCCACGTGCAGTCTCTGACTGTGCGACACTTTGCCTGGATCAGGCTTGTGCTTTCATACCATGCCATACCATACGAGACGTTCTTGGTGATACGAACGACATGTTACTGTTTTACTCTGATATTGAAATTCCAAATATAATCAACGTGGTTACGTAAACAAAATATCAATATTTGTACACTTTACTATCAAACCTAACGGCTGGTTTCATGGCGTTCGCACTTTGGTTTTCACGCCTGACTAAAAACGCTTCGTGCTTTGTCCGATGTTTCACCTACCTTTCTGCTCATTTTCATTTTGTAAAGCCGTTTGTAAAGCCCGCGGAAGTATATGGTATGGTATGAAAGCACAAGCCTGATCCAGGCAAAGTGCCGCACAGTCAGAAACTGCACATGGGCGATATTACTGTCAGGTTGCCCAGGCCTAGACAGATATGAGAAATAGAAAATAAAGATGGTAGTGAGACTCCAGCGTTTGTAAAGCCCGTGGAAGTTACGGTCAATTTGCTAAGAACATCCATGGCATCCGGAAAAGAGCTGTGGGGTCATCCAACGAATAGTATGATGGTCAATTCGATTCTCTCTCCTTTATCCTCTCGTCCTTGTGTAGAGTTGGAGTCATTCATTTCGACTCTTGACTACTCCAATTTTAAATACAAAGCCAGCGACCGCGTCCTTTTTACTTGATTACTTGATGCTTTTCGTTGTCTGATCTGATCACATAATGAACCACTGGCGTGCTACCAGAATTACTGTTTATGCTTGTGATTATACTCTGACAGAAATCAATGACTTGTCTTCAAACGCATCTTCCAACACATCGTTACCGATCAGAGCTGAATCCGAAGTTATCCAAGACGTTGGGGAAGAAGAAAATCTAGCGGAGGATCTAGAAATGTTAATCCAAGATGAGCGTACACTGGATGAAGAATCCGTGCTTGGTAAGAGTGAGAGTGAATCCACTTCAGAGGAAACGAATCTCCAAGATTTTCTTCCTCCCCCCAAACCACTCATTTTGGCTGACAATCCACTTATGCATCTACCGCCGCAGGTAAATTGACGTTCTGTGCTTTGTCCCATCAATATTGCTCCATGTTTCCCTTGCTCATACTTTCCCACCCCAAAAGGCTACTAGCCAAATGCTGGCTGAAATCGAAGATGCTGTGATGGAAGAAGACACGGAACGGGCATCCTCTGTCCCACCCGAAGCCGAGCTTTTTGATCCTGCTACGATTGGGTTAGGTGATGACACGAGCTCATCTGCGGGGTCTGACACTGAAATCTGCCACACGTCAATGAGCCTACCTTGTAGGACTCAACGGAGACGCAAAAGGAGAACAATGGTGCCGCGTGATGACTGGGATCGTAAAACTCTACACTGGCAGGTAATAATTGCACAAATTCTGATGCAACGCCTTTTGTGCTTTATCGTTATTTTCATCCCCCGTGTACACTTGGTTTTTCAATTCCCGCATCTCCAATGCTAAGTTATGCACTTCCATCGTATGCTTGGTGTAGGGCTTAACATCGTTTGCTGATTATTCGGGTAATGTTAAAGCATATTTTTCTATCCAGCTTGGTACAATATAATAATCGGGGTTTATACATGGTTGAGATGCGCGTAAAAGCTGTGCTTTACATGATCAAAAATGAGTGTCATATAATATTCCCAAATATCGTTAATTAAATGCCAGAGGCATCAATTGAGTTCCTAAAAATGTCAATACTATCAGATAGAATCACATGTGTAGATAAATAAATTGTCCCACAGTTGTACCGGATGGATAATGTCATCTGCTATATTGGTAATGCAGTTTTAGCGTGGATGGGTTGAATGCGTAAGTTGTTGGCCTCCTTCGGTCGATGTCGACAATGGATGTACATCACAATCGCATTGAATTGAATGACTAAACAGTCCGATTCGGGAGGAACAATCTCTCCCGCAGCGTTTGCAGAACTCAGTTTTAAAGCGTCAGTTGCACGCCGGCGGCGTGTTCTACGTTCAACAGCCCAGAGCTGTATCTGTTCCTCTTCAGCTTGCAGACGACGCTTTACACAATGCCTCCAATATGAGCGGTCACGAGCAAGTTCTTCCCAACTCGCCGGGTCAATGCCAATAGTTTTCATATCTCTTTTGCAAACGTCTTTGTACCGCAAGTGCGATCTGCCCAATGGTCGACTTCCTAATTGCAACTCACCATAGAGTAGATCTTTCGGAATACGACCATTTTCCATTCTGTAGATATGACCAAGCCACCGCAGGCGGCGCTGTCGCAATAGGGTGAAAATGCTCTGTAGACCAGCTTTTGAAAGCACTTCAGCATTAGTCGCTCTGTCCATCCACGATATGTTCAAGATACGACGGATGCTTCGTAGATGGAAAAATGAGTGCTCCTCGTTGTCTTCCCTGTATGACAAAAGCATGATTCATAATTCTCCAGCATATTTCGTTTAAATGTTTTGGACGTCCGAGGACTAGCTTTGTCCATGTACGGTTTGAGTTTGAGTTTGTATGATTTTTCACTCAGGGATCACATGCTTCTACGGTATATTCGATATGGGGATGGATATAGGTTAAAATCAGCTTGAAACGAATAATGGCGTCGACCGAAACGATATCAATTCTGAGGAGACCTAAGGTGTTTTCAACTTTTTAACGACAATTTGACACTTTACTATGTTTCCAAAGTCAGAATGAATTATGTTGCCTAAATCCTCACGTCAGTTCGATCGGTATAATATACGCGTTTGAATTCGTTGCGAGTGATAGCAAGCTACATTTTGTAATATTAAATGACATTTCTTTAACTTGTGACCTCTTTCTCTCTCTTACTGGTTCACGAACTCTATCCAAGGCATTAAAGTGGTCTTACATTATGCCCTACTCGGCGATTTTAATATCCTAACATTTGCTACAAACATTGCAACGTCAGTTTCTTTACAAAATTCGGAATTAGTAAGTTATAAATCGAGCTTGAAAGCGTGAATGGTGTTTACAATTTAGTCGACAACGTTTGTGACCGATCGGGGAATCATATTCAGGAAAAAGAAAATTTGTAATGAATCGTCTTCTAGCACAGAAGCTTCGTCAGGCCAAGGATGTTAGTACGGTGTCAGCGAGTAAACATTGACGTGCGCGACCCATAGTGTGCGCACGGATTACGCAATCGAGCTAATCTGCTAGCGGATGTCATTCACACCTGCCATGACCAAAACAAATGAGGGATTACACAGCATGTACGTGTGGTGAGGCGTCAATTGATCTAAAACTCGCCTCTCTGTCGTAACAAACTGAACACCCGCCATAGTCTGTTCGGTTCTTAGCCAACTTAGAATTGGCCAAACCTGAGCTCTGTTCGTACTGGCACCCTTGGTCGGACGAAGCGAAACGTTACCAATAAATTACGCTCTAAGCGAACTATTACAAACTTTCTTTCTCATGATTTGTGTTTCTTTTGAACTCTTACGCTGTGGTCATATCGTTACAAAGGAGAGGAACCTGCGTTACAACTGCTATCATCTCACTTCACGCACGGCCTCCCCGAATGCGCAGCACTTTACCTGGCCCGAGTATTTTAATTGCACGTTAATTGTGATCTTCGGACATCATTATATACATGTTTCTGACTACTTTCCCTGAATTTTTAGAAGGTTACACCTGTGTGTTCAGTGCTCTTATCGGCTTTCCTATTTCTCACCGAATTTTTCACTAACATTTCTCCTAATAGAGAGAAGTACGATCTTTTAAATTGTTTCTTTTTTCAAGGTCAAACGTGAACTGCTTATCCGTAGACGGCGACGTGCTTCTCCCAGTGAGGCTCGACACATTGACCGTAAACTTCGTCGCATCGATGCGAAATTCCGGAGCGCTGAGCTTCGGCAACGTTCAATGGATGATTTGTTCTTGGATTGTGGGCCTCACGCTACGCGGCATGCTGGGCGTCCGACCGAAACGGATTCGGAAGAGAGCGAAGATGATATTTGGGACTCAGATTATCCAAAGGTTCGTTGCTTATTTTCAAAGTTTTATGTATGACCGAAAACTGTAAAGCTTGACAAAATCGTGGGCTGGGTAAGGTACTGCCTAAAAAAACGGGGGAGGTTAAAGTAGTAGGATGTTTTCCATTTCTTGATTCTTTTGGTTGCTTCAGTTTCCTCGTAGCTTCAAGAGAAACAGACACGTGGTGCTCACATTTTTTCGATGATTATAAAGGTTACTTGTGTCGTGTATAAGTTTAAAACAACGCTAGTGCAGGCGTAGAATTGAATGATGTATCATATGAGGTATTCCATTACCCAGGATCGGAGCAGATCTTATAAGTCGTGTACTTGAGTTTGCAAGATTCTAGCTCGGAGATTACCGCAAGATTTCTTCGCCCGCTTGGAATTAATATAGCACGCAACCATTCATCAACACTGAGAAGTATGTTAGGACACGTTTACTAAGGAAAAGAGAAATAACAGCGTTTACAGAATCCCGTGTTCCGATTGTGAGAAATAGTATATCGGGCAGACTTGAAGAAGGTTAGAAATAAGGATAAATGAACACAAACTGGCCACACGACGGTATGGTCACAAATCAATAATATCGGCACACATGGATCAAAAAGGACACGAATTCGACGGTTGTTCGAAGCGTTGTATTCACATCACAATCAATTAATAAGCGCATTCAATTGGATGGGATCTACGGACCAATGAAAACACGCCAACAACGAGGATGTGTAAGATTACTAGCTAATTACAGTAGATGAGATAAATTCGAATGATGCCCAACGCCAAGTTGCTTCGAAAGACGTTTCGCTGATGATGTCATCTAGTTTGGTGACGAAATGTCCGCAATCAACCATACCAGCTCGGAGAACAACTATGACCTACAAGCACTGTATTCGTTCATAAACTGTTTTGAACAGTTCAGGCGTTGAACCTTGGGTCTATACTCCTTCCCACTCGCCTAAGCTTCAAGGCCATGGACTTATTGTTTTAATATTTTATTTGTAATTCCAAATTTGATACAGGCATAATCACTCTGTAAATGGGCTTTCGCTCAGTTCCTACAGTGGTTACGTTTTACTGTCTGATACATTCCATGGTGATATCGCAAATAACCCTGTTCCTAAGAGCGTGCTTCGCAAGCGAATTAATCCATAGTGAGATACTGGCGAAGCCTTTACCAGTGAATTATTTTAACAGCAATTTTTACCCGAAATCCGTGCATGGGCCGCAGTTAAAAACTATTTTCATATGGAGCGTTTTATTGCATTTCACTTGTTATGTTGCCCAAAACGAGAAGAGTATAACAGAAAATGAAGAAATGGCATTGCGAAACCAGTTCATCGATCAATTATCCTCATTTGCATACATTTCATCACACACACGCGCCTCACGACCGCTTTTGTGCTGTTTGCACTCATCAGGTAGGGACAGCGCGATCGGGAGCCGTATGACTTGAAATAGTGGACAAATGGTGAACGAAGTTTGACCTTGTAAGCCACTGCTTGATTAGATTGGCAGGACCAACCTGTTCAATCACATGAGCCCACACTCCGGCATGTTTTCGAATGAAGAAGTAGAAGATAATGGTTTTATTCATGTATATGCACAGATGTGCAATCGTGCAGTACTTTGGGCTGTGCGGCTTACACCGTGCTAAATTGAGTAGCCAGAGGTAGTGAGTTGAAACACGCTGGAGTCTCACTACCATTTCCTGTTCTTTTTCCTTCTCATATCTGTCTAGGCCTGGGCAACCTGACAGTACAGTCTCTGACTGTGGTGCACTACCTCGATCAATTCAATTTAATGGTCCAAAAAGCGTATAGCTTTACAAAAACCACAGAATAATATGGGAATTGCGAATAACATAGGTAGTAAAAACGGGATTTGTTTGCAGTTCAGTTATCAAGTAAAAATCCATAGGGCAGAAACTGTTTTCAGTCGGTTGGATGGCACATGTAAATCCATTGGGGCGGGCCTTTGAATCGGCCGTGCTCAAAATTAATGTTTTCATACGTTTTTATTTTTTCAGTCAACACGGAACCTTTTGTTTTTAAAACGTTTTAACATGTCGCGAACATGTAAACGAAGGACGTTTGATGCCCCGCACGCTTTAAATGCTGCGCAATATTTTTATTTTGAAGGATGGGGAATTTGCTGCGCCGGTCAGAAAAGTGCGAAAGAAAACTTATACATGGGGGTTTAAAAATCGTGCAGCATGACTTTTCACCAACTCCCATCACAATCAAAAAGCCTAATGCCTGCAGACGAAACCGAAGCTGATTTGGATTTGAATGTGACTGGCAATCTCAAATTTTCCCATCAAAGTTTGACGTCCCTCTTATTCGCATTGAAATTCTGTGTTTAAACTATGTTGATTAACTGAAAATTCGTTTTAACGAATAAAGTTTTCT
>JACCGJ010001365.1:20465-43933 GCA_013407085.1 Atriophallophorus winterbourni | reverse complement strand
AAAATACCAAAAGCAAAGATGATTGTGCTCATGTGATTGAATAGGGTGGTCGTACCAACGTTATCCAAAATTGGCGTACAAGCGCCACTAGTTTATCATTCCTCCACTGTTTCAAGCGCATGCAGATCTCGATCCTACTGTCCCTTACAAATGAGTGCCAATATTACGAAACCCGTCGTAGGTTGCGTGTGTTTGAAAGGAAGGTTATATTATCGAATGATTTGTATGAACAAGGAGGGGAGGGTTTAAACAAGAGGATTGTTTATGAGATACAGATTGAAAATCTAACGTTAATTTGCATCAAACTCATTGAATCAACATCCTAATCGCTATCGTCTGGCGATGCAGATGACATGAATAAATAGAATCATATTTGCCTAAGCCTTGGTATCAGAGCCAAACCTACTTCATTGATCCGAACTCACCTCGTGCGAACATACCAAGTTTACCGCCAGCAGTAGGAACGCCTGTAAATTGTTTATAACATATCGTTCTCGCCTCATCCCTCTTCGTTGTGGTACGTTCCGCTCAACCTTCAATTCGCTATATTCCGTGGAAAGAACGACAGATTCGTCGTGATAATCCGGAATCGGAAAAACGATGCAAAAAATCGCTGAGATATTATAGTGCATAGTGTAACCATTTCACATATCTTCGTTCAACCATTGCGGATAACCTCTCGCTAGACACGGAGATTGATAGGCGGATTGGCAGAGCAGCTGTCATTTTGTCCCGATTGAACTCTCGTGTTTGGGGTAACCGCAAGCTGACTGTAAAGACAAAGATGATGGTATACAGCGCGTGCGTACTAAATGCTTTACTATACGGCAGTGGAACCTGGGCCACCCACGCAAGACACGAACGGAAGCTGAATGCTTTCCATCTACGAAGCATTCGTCGTACCTTGAACATATCGTGGATGGACAGAGTGACTAACGCTGAAGTGCTTTCAAAAGCTGGTCTACAGAGCATGTTCACCCTACTACGTCAGCGCCGCCTGCGGTGGCTTGGTCATGTCTAAAGAATGGAAAATTGTCGTATTCCGAAAGATCTACTCTGCGGTGAGTTGCAATTAGGAAGTCGACCATTGGGCAGACCGCACTTGCGGTACAAAGATGTTTGCAAAAGAGATATGAAAGCTCATGGCATTGACCTCACAAGCTGGGAAGAACTTGCTCTTGACCGCTCACTTTGGAGGCATTGTGTAAAGCATCGACTACAAGCCGGGCAGGAGCAAATACAGCTCCCGGCTGCTGAACGCAGATCACGCCGCCGGCGTGCAACTGATGCAATACAAAAGAGTTCTGACTATCGTTGCAAGCGCTGCGGGAGAGATTGTTCCTCCCGAATCGGACTGTTTAGTCATTCAAAAAGTTGCAAAACATGAAATTCATGCGATGTGATGTACATCCATGGTCGACATCGACCGACGGAGGCCAACAACAGTGTAACCAGTTTGAACGAAGAAGAATCCAGTAATCCGTTGCAACACGACTGCAGGGAATGGAGATTTTTACATTAGGTCTTAGGCTCATACGGCATATTAATGAATCGTGTTATGTGCCTTAGGCCAAAAATGGAATCGCAACTGCCATTGTCTGTCATCATCAAAATGTGGTTCGAATCACACCCGAAGCGGATGGTGTGAACTTCTGTTGAGCTCAGGTAAGAGCTTCCATTATGGACGGTCGTGATCAACTTTGTGAATAGTTCGATGGGCTTGTCATGGATGAGTAGTCACAAATTTAAACAACATATTCTACATATATCGCTCAAACAACAATGCTCATCAGGTCTATTTGGTGTTAGCATACACTGTATCCATTGGAATTAACTTGTACGGAGATCTCTCCGGTTTGCCGACAACAACAGATGTTGCTGGCTCCATCTGGACTGGTCAGGCAAACACAGCTACTTAAATATACCGTCTAAGATCAGTTTATAATCACTAAACTGCGATCGATAAAACGCTGCACGTTAGTCCATGTCCTTAAGACGTGGGACAACAATGATGATGCTTGCGGTTCGAATCCTACCCACGAAGCGCAGGTTATGCATTGATGATAAGCTCAAGTTAGAGCGATTGTCGACTCCGGTACTTCCAATATGGAGCGTCTTGATCCACTTTGTGAATTGTGAGATGGCTTTTGCACGGATAACTTGTCACAAGTTGGTGACCTGCTGTGCGGACGCATATATTTGTGCTCTCATACTTTTGGATTTATTTCCTAACATTTTTGCCTGAACTGGACGGTTCATATATCATTGAACTCGTCTCAATTTGCTCTTTTGGAATATACCCATTTCAACTTCGAGCAAGGTGAATTCTTGGAAATTCAAATTTTCAAGTTTTAACCCAACTTTACCGACGCGTGCAATATCCTTGGCGATTCAGAATATTGTTCCTGTTCGAATACTATTGAGAGGATCACATCATTTCGAATTCACTGATAGTTTTTTCAACACTATCAGATCGAAACTCGTTCAACCGCACCACTTTTATCCAACTCGTTCGTATTTTACCGCTTGGATCGCATCACTCCGATCCAACGCATTCACTCCACCAGTACCTACCGATCGATAAACAACTGCACCGCTAAGTGCACTGACTCATCACTCGTTGGATTGTATCAATGACGCGAAGGATGACCTCGATGACCCAGATAAAGAAGGCAGCACGTGATGTGTGTCAAATTTGTAACAAAGGAGTAAGCGCCAAATCCAACGTTGTTAAATGTTTTGGCTGTTTGAGTAAAATACATACTAAATGTGATAAAGCCCTAACGAAAGAAGTGATATGTTTTATTAACAACGTTGATTTACCCGGTGTTTGCTACGTATGCTGTGCATGTCGAAGTAAACAGCCTATCGAGACGACTACAAATCCTCCCCACGAGGCAAAGCTGGAATCTCGAATAGAGATTTTGGAAAATTGCTATCGAAAACTTGAGGAAACGTTTAAACCGCTTTTGGTAGATACACTTGCCAACGCAATTCGACCCGAAATAAATGTTGCTCAAGACAAAAAGGAAAAGGAAATTACACCAATAACTGCTCCCTTAACTGAATGTGTTGATAGCTCATCCGAAAGTAATACAGATGAACCTACTGAAACCTGTTTACCTAGGTCCTCATCTGGTAAAATTGTGAACAATTTGTCCAGGACTCCCCGTCGTCTAGTTGCTAGATCCGAGCCTCCCAAAAAAAGCAATGTTACCGCTCATTCTACTACGACAGATATCGCTCTCAGTGTAATCTGCACAAATATCCCGGAATCGACAGATTCACTTTTCTCAGCAAGAAAAGCACATGAGCTCAATGAATGGACTAAGCTCTGTACACACATGGGCTTGAAAGCTTTGGTACCTACATCAATGACGCGCTTAACCCGGCATAAAAACTCCCCTCACGTAGACCGGCCGCGCCTATTAAGGGTGACACTGCGAAATAAATCTGAATTGGAAGAAGTCATACTCAATGCGTATCTACTCGGTGCTTGTCCCGGTTTGACCTGCCGAGTACAAGCCGACATACCTTGGTGGGAAAGGAAAGGTCAATCCACTCGTCGAGACCACTCTACTTCACGTAGTTTAATATTCCTCGGTGTCCCCGAAAATGTTGAGGTAGTATCAGCATCGGAATCAAAGCAACATGATTTGAAGCAATGGTTATACATTGTCGATGCTATTGGATCTCGTGATTCCATTGTCGTAGATACTTTTAGAATACCCAGAACCACCAACTACAAAGGCAATGGGCCCAGTCCTCTGAAAATCACTTTTCTAACGACTGAACATGAACACCGACTGGAAATCTAACCGCTCAAAACTTCCACCAGACGTGAGACTAAGTGTGCCCAAGCGTGTTCACTCACTGAAACCCAGAGAACCATCGCAACCACAGCCTGATTGCAATCTTGTTATTGACAGTTCAAATGTTACCCCAAAAAACGAAAAGGGTCCGGCTCATCGCGAGTCGGACCAATAGCTACAGTACACGATTCGACATTGTGTAAGACAAATACGATCAGGTGCATATATACAAATGCTCAGTGTTTATCTAACAAATTAGCTGAACGATGTGAGCTTTGTGATAGACTTTCCCCCGATTTGGTTGCAGTTACAGAGACTTGGTTCCAGCCCTGCATGACTGATGCTGAGCTTTTGATTCCGAAAATGTCACTACTTCGTCGCGATCGTGATGGAAGATCCGGTGGTGGAGTTGCAGTCTACTATCACGAACGTTTAGCGCAGTGTCACGTCATCGATCATCCTGACCTCAGCTTTCCTGATACGATGTGGTGTTCAGTAAAATCAGTCAATGGAGATGAATGTACGATCGGCATCATTTACCGCTCGCCATCATCCGAAAGCTCATACAATGATAAGCTCATCGAATCATTGCAACACATCACAAGATGCCAGACTATGCAATTGCTAATCATTGGCGATTTTAATCTCCCGCATCTGTTTTCGAGAGGTGAGCACTCCCTGCATTCGTTTGAACATAAATTCAAGGAGGTTATAGAATTTGCTTCACTACACAATCACGTTAACCAGCCAACTCGCTGGCGGGGTCTTGACCAACCTTCAACCCTTGACCTTGTCTTAACGCCTGAGGCAACCGCAGTAGAGGGTATACAATACCTGGCACCACTGGGAAAGAGTGATCATGTTGTGCTTTTGTTTGATTATGTATGTAGTGCGGAACGATTGTGTGAACAGACGAAAGTCATAAGGAAAATACAATTTGAATCCTTAAATATCAGTCTCCGGGATGCATACACTCATGAGTTTGATTCAATGGATCCTGGCTCATATTACAATTCGTTTCTAAATTATCTCAATTCGAAGATTTACGAAAACTCGATTTTTGTACCACACAAATGCAGCTACAACAACCAGTTTGTTATTCGGAGTAGAACGAAGAAATGGTTATCTGTTAAGCGAGAGTCTTGGGTAACTCATAAGAAGTTTGGTACGGAAGAAACTTGGAAGCGATTCTGTAAGATACGGAATAACGTCACGACTCTTGTAAGAGAAGATCGCATGCAATTCCAATGGAACTTGCTTAAGAGAATGGAAAAGAATCCTAAGCTTCTCTACAAGATAGTAAATGAACGATCAAAGATCAAACCAGGTGTATTCTCTGTACTAACACCTCATGGATTGACCCACACTGCCCAAGATACCGCCGACGCTTTAGCAACGTTTTACTCATTTGTCTTCAATCCCAAGCGTTGTATACCATATCAAGTTTCATCAAGTTCACCACATTTCGAATTATTAAGTGAAATGACTATCAACGAATACATGGTTGGGCGGGAACTTTGTCGACTGAACGAAAAGAAGTCCCCTGGCGCAGACAAAATTACCCCGCCGTACTTCGCAGGTGTCGCGTTGCTTTGACTGCTCCTCTCACTCGCATATTCAATCTCAGCTTAAATGAAGGAAAAATACCACCGCAATGGAAAGCAGGGATGATAACTCCTATTTATAAAGGCGGTAGCCGTTCAGACACAGCAAACTATAGAGCGGTAACGTTACTTCCTGTGATCTCCAAATTAATGGAACGCATTGTGACTGCGCGCATAAGAGAACATTTTGAAAACCAAAATATTTTGACCGCAGCACAACACGGTTTTCGAAGAGGTCGTTGCTGTTTATCTAACCTTCTTACAACGTTCGAGGATTGGACCAAGGCACTAGACGAAGGTGAGGCTGTACATGCTTGCTACATCGATATTTCCAAAGCTTTCGATAGAGTCAACCATGACATCTTAATTAAAAAGCTCGAATCCTATGGAATAACGGGAATATTGCTGAATTGGATAAGGGACTATCTTACTGATAGACACGTCCAAGTTCGCGTTGGCAGCACCTTATCTAGGAAAATAGACGTCACGAGTGGAGTTCCGCAAGGCTCGGTGCTTGGACCTCTTCTATTCTTGGTGTATATGAACGATATAGTAGAGGATATTGGATGCAACTTGATACTATTTGCCGATGATATTAAAATTTGGAAACGTGTCAGGTCTGTTAATGACTGTATGGCATTACAACGGGATCTAAGCATCTTATTTCGTTGGTCCCAGTTAAATGAGTTACCATTTAACCCTGCGAAATGTAAAATGCTGCAGCTTGGGAAATCTCTGCACCACACGTATCAGCTTGGCACGCAAGATCTCGTCTGGACCACAGCAGAAAAAGATCTGGGTATCTGGGTTTCGTTTAACCTGAAGCCGGGACAGCATTGCCGGATGGTGTACAATAAAGCTTGCCGTATCTTGAGTCTTCTCAAAAGAATATTCCGGATTTTTACGCCCGAAACCCTACCCCGTGTAATTAACACGTATATACGTCCTGTTATGGAATATTCCATCCAAGCCTGGGCACCATGGCTGAGGAAGGATATCGAACTACTCGACAGGATTTATCATCGTGCTACAAAGTTGGTCTCACGGTACAGACATTCGCCTTTCACAAAGCGAATGTTAAAAATGAACCTACAAGATTTTACCCAACGGCGGATACGTAGTGACCTTATGTTGACCTTCAAAATTCTGCATTTTGTAAACCATCCCCGTAAACACTTGCTAAAGCCCAATGACCTTACTCGAGCACGAACACATTCAAAGGCTTTAAGCATTCCGCATTCTCGATTGGATATACGTCGTAATTTTTTCTCCGTAAGAATTTGTTTCACTTGGAACTATTTGCTTGAAGAAATCACACGATCAGAATCTGTTGAGGTTTTCGCTTCCAAACTCGATGAGTTTATGACGAACCATGCGGTATGCGAATGTCCCTATTGATTTTTGAGATATTTTATATTTTTTACATATTTTTATATGTTCCATATACCTTGTCATCCTATGGTTATTGTTACGCTTAATGCTTTTTCTACCATACAATTTTCTGAGTTCTGAGTTCTAACGAAGACTACGTCAGCAGGAAGGGTCTTTTTAAAATGCTTGATTTGATAGGCTGCCCCCAAGACTGCTAATGCTCGTTATTTGGTTCCACTCAGGCGTGAAGGGCTCAGTCCATTTTATCGGTTTCAGCTCAGAAGCCTTTGAAATTCGCCGAGGAGTCAAACATAGGTGTGTTCTTGCTCCCACATTGTTCGGCATTTTCTTTGCTCTGCTTCTGAAGCACGCTTTTAGGACGAGAACAGAAGGTATTTACCTACGCACGCGAAGTGTTGGCAAGCTTTTCAACCCGAACCGGTTGAGAGCACAAACCAAAGTACGGGATGTGATAATCCGTTACCTGTTGTTTGCCGACGATGCAGCTTTTATTGTTCACTCCCAAGAGCACCTACAGTCTCTAATGGACTGTTTTTTGTTGGCATGCAAAGAATTTTGTCTAACAATCAGCATGAGCAAGACCAAAGTCCTTGGTCAACGGACTGTATCGCCTCCCATCATAACTTTTGAAAACTGTCAGTTCACATACCTTGGTTCATCCTCTGCGGATAACCTCTCGCTACACACGGAGATTGATAAGCGGGTTGGCAGAGGAGCTGTCATTCTGTCCCGTTTGAACTCTCGTGTTTAGGGTAACCGCAAGCTGACTGTAAAGACGAAGATGATGGTGTACAGCGCATGCGTACTAAATGCTTTGCTGTACGGCAGTGAAACCGGGACCACCCACGCAAGACACGAACGGAAGCTGAATGCTTTCCATCTACGAAGCATCCGTCGTATCTTGAACATATTGTGGATGGACAGAGTGACAAATGCTGAAGTGCTTTCAAAAGCTGGTCTACAGAGCATGTTCACTCACTTGCGACAGCGCCGCCTGCGCTGGCTTGGTCATGTGTATAGAATGGAAAAAAGTTGTATTCCGAAAGATCTACTCTATGGTGAGTTGCAACTAGGAAGTCGACCATTGGGCAAACCACACTTGCGGTACAAAGACGTTTGCAAAAGAGATATGAAGGCTTTGGGCATCGACCCGGCGAGTTGGGAAGAAGTTGCACTTGATCGCTCACATTGGAGGCACTGTGTAAAGCGTCGTCTGCATGCTGGGGAGGAGCAGATACAGCTCTTGGCGGCTGAACGCAAAGCACCCCGCCGACGTGCAACTGACGCAATACACCCGAGTTCTGATTATCGTTACCAGCACTGCGGGAGAGATTGTTCCTCCCGAATCGGACTGTTTAGTCACTCAAAAAGCTGCAAAACTTGAACATTCACGCGTTTGTGATGTACATCCATGGTCGACATCGACCGAAGGAGGCCAACAACACAACATATTGATCAGTATCCACTATCTCCGGTCGAGTTGTGTGGAGAAACAGTGATGTGTGGACGTATAAATTTATGTTCTGTTATGTTTTGCTCACATCCCCATCCCTTACACACCACTCAGGTTCGGTGAGCCTTAACACAGTGGTAAAATGGTAAGCAAAGTTATACTTACATGCCACTGTTATTTAGGGTTTGTACAACGAACTACGATGTACAGACACAGAATCACAAAATGATTTTTGGTCAAAGCACTCAAGGTGCTTATGGATTACCAAAGTGATGTGTTGCTCACATTTCCATCCCTTACACACCATGTGAACAACACATTACTTTGATCATCCATAAGCGCCTGCAGTGCTTGACCAAGAATCACTTTGTGATTCTGTGTCTGAACATCGTGGTTCGTTGTACGAACCCTATATAAGAGTGGCATACAAGTATAACTTTGTTTATGTCCTGTTAGTTTGGCATGTATTTATTAATCGTTTGTGTGAGCTGGACGCTTCTCATATTTTAATTGATAGATATCATCACGTCAGCTCCATCAAGGCCGATCCGTGTTCCCTGTATTTCCGTCTATAGCGTTGCCTGTACAGGATTCGAGACACTAAATCCACCAATAACCACGTCAGCCTCTGCGTTTCGCGATTCATCCGTGAGGTCAACCATTCGAACACTTATTGCATTCCCTCCCAAATCCCACAAAACAAGAGAAATACAATAGGTCAAACGTGTTTAATGAAACAAGGTAAAAATGAACAAACGTATAAGCCTATCATTATATGTATGTAAATCACCTAACCATAGCACTGACTTGAATCATATCTGCCCTGGTTATTACTTCGATATGATTTGTCGATGGATTTTGTGCCAAACAATTCCATGAAAGCCATCGCCACGTTTGACTTATTCGACCGACCTAGAGAAAATGCATAGCAGCTGATGTAGTCCATCTGCTTGTGGTTCGGAGGATGTTGTGTTCAAAAACATTCTAATGCAATCCCTCATAAACCGAATTATTACGAGTTTGCGATTGTCATGGTCAGTCCTTTTGGTACTTCCCCTTCTTGTACTTTGCCTCGAGGTTATTCATTCAGTCCTCTTCGTGAGGTGTGGCACATGAGGCGAAGACAACTTCACGCCAGTGGTTTCGGTCTGTCGCTGCTTCCGTTGCCGTCTGCACCGTGAATCCTTGTGCATGTAGTTCGCGTTCCAACGTTCTGCGTCAAGTTTCCTTGGGCCGTCCCCTTTTTCGTTTACCTTGCGGATGCCAGTGCATGGCTACGTTCGTATGCGAACTGGGATCCATCCTGCAGACATGACCGAACCACGGATCTGTTGTCATCGTTTCCGTAGCAATGTAGGTTTTACGGGATAGGGTTGCTAGCCCGAAGCCCAACCCTCCTCCTTTCTCAGACAGGCTTGGGACCGTCCTTGGCGGAGTTGCCTCGAGGTTAGTACTATGTATATCTACCAAAAGCTCATAATTAGCACTCATCGCCAAACATCAAACACCTCCACAATATGAATACACTCGCCACAACTCACTCGTTCGGAACATAACCGCTTCGGTGTCCATCAAAGTGAAACATTAACAATTCAATGTTTCGAGGTTCAAGCACAACGTTATTTTAGAATTAATCCTACAAGGCGATTGAGGTCTCAAGTAAGGGTTCTTAAGTAGATCAGGCTACCGTCAATGTCAAATGCTTGAAATAAAATAGTTTTAAATAGCGCCAGTCACTCGACTTCGTATTTTTCCATCAGTAGATGCAGAATCAACCGTGCAAGCGAGCAGCGGAAAATGGTTGTCAGAGGCTGTGCGTATATATCACGTTAAAGCATATTCAAAAATGGAAACGAAAGAAACCGCTCTGGAGATGATAACCTTAAAACCAGAGTCCAAATTTAGCAGCCTAACGGTTCCTTTGATTCCACTGGTGTCGTGGAGAGGAAGTAATTGTGGCAAAGGCTAGTTCTGCATATTGAACTTACTTGTCGTGCATCATTGGCGGACCAATAGAGAAGGCACTCCATTTAAATTTTAATGGAAAACAAAAGAAACATATACAATCCTTTAGCTTGACTGACGTAGAGCTCAGCATCTCATGCTGCTTTCAACGGTGGATACATCATAAGATCCGACTTGACGGGTACCACCCGCTTCACGCTGAGCAGACCCAACCCAGTAATGTACCGCTTCGCCACGGTAACTGAAGGTATTTATCTCCGTACACGATATCATAGCAACCTTCCTAACCTGAACCCTTTGACTGCTTAAACCATGGTACGGACCGATTTCACCGAAAACCTTGTCGCGCTGAATTCAAAATACATTGACATCATAGATTTTCTCGTATTCGCACGGTTGCAATGTGCTCCATAACCTAAGAGACTACCGGTCCATAGTTTCTGATATCTGAACGGCTACCTCATTTGTAAATACGAATAATCAACATTGATTTCAATTGTGGTGGTATCTTTCCTATATGTAAGCCGTAAATAAGCAGGCGTGAGAATTCGACAACTGCTGTGTGTGAGGGAGTAATTCCTTCTGCACCAGGGCACATTTTTTGCTAAATTAACGAAGTTACAGATCATCCATGTATTCATTGACAGACCGATCACTTATTGAATCCGATTGTGGTGATATCAGTAAAACTTGCATTTCAATATTACGCTTCGGATAAAAATTGCGTAAAATTAGGAGAAAGCATCGGTACTATCTTCGGTAGAATGCGAAAATCCACTGTGAGTTTGTACAGAGAAGGCCAATAGTTTCAAACGTTCACCATTTTGCAGATAAGCTAAGGATTCGTTCCCATCATATACATTGCACCCGATAATTTCTTTCACAGAAGAACCACATTATATGTTATCGAAAGAATTGCGAAGAACATTGTTTCATCTAGGGACAGACTCAGAACATTCACTCAACTCTGTTGAACAATTTATCAAGATATTGAATATCGAAGATCGTTTTTTATGACGTTGGGTTCCTATTCACATCGACTGACAGAATACTCACAAAGCAGACCATATAATCTTTACTAACTGAAAAAGGAACTGACCACGATGAAAATTGATTGGCACAAATCGAGCTGTGTTTTTAAGTTCAATGAGATGATAGATTTCCGGCCTCATTGCGGAAACATTTATGCAACTTTTAGATCTAAACGCTCTACCAATAATCTGAAGAAAATGTGGATCCGCATTACATTGACCTGCTGCGCAGTCGCATTTTTTGTTGCTCTGACACTTCTGCTCATATCTTCGCCGAATCTGCTGGGATTTCTCTCATTCCAAGAGTTCTGTGCTACTTTCGATTATATCTATCGGAATTTATTTGTTTTGCTCTTGTCAACGGATTAGCAGCAAAGTTATCGTATCGGCGTAAATTTCACAGTTTGCTCACGCGCGCAAACTTTTTTTCAATCGCTAACTATTGTACGGTTTTTGCTATCATTGCAAAGATCACGTCGAGCTACGCATTTTGATACTTATTTCTGTGTTCTAGCTTGCGTAGTTACCGAGTTATATTGGATTATTTGATACATGACGAAATCACGTGTTCCAAAACAGCCACCTCGACCCGTCGAACAAAAACCCGTCACACACCCGAACAACCCAATTCAGGCTACTAACATGCTTGACCGCATCACGAGAACCAACATACGGACTAAAAAATCGATCGATCAAACTGTGGCGGCGACATCGGACAAACTTGACCTCATTGCCAAGTTCCTGGATCCGGCGAACGCTACAATGGTCACGGCCGGCCCAGCTGATAGGACGAATCCCGACAGGCAGAATTGTCCCGAAGTCACGTGCAAAGCATGCGAACAACCGGTGAGTCCCATGGCGCGTAAAGTAATAATGTGTTTTCTGTGTATGGGTAAAATCCATAGTAAATGCGACCGTACTTTAGCCCCTGACTCGATAGCATTATTAAATAATGAAATGGTTCCAGGTGCATGCTATGTCTGTGTTCGTTGCAGAGCTACATCTTTGCACAACGCCGATAATTTTGAAACAAAATTAGAAAATAGAATGGTCGGTTTGGAGTTAGGCCTTCGACGTGTAGAAGAAATGTTGGTAAATCATGTGAGTTCGCAAGTGATCACTGATGTAAACCATCATATCAATACATCGATTTTGGAACGACCATTGAAGGAATCTAAGACTGAGGCTATTCGTGTGCCAAAAAAGCAAAAAGCAGGGTAATTCCCGTATTGGAATCAGCTAAAACGACCACACAAGTAGGAAATTCTTACAGAGGTATGCTGATACGGTCGACTACAGCTGTACAGTCCAAAACTGCTGTACCCGACTCACAAAGTCAAGCCACAAATGTTTTTAATTCCTAAACGCCTGACTTTCCGATACGAAAAAAGAACACCCCATACACGCTGAACGTGATATGTACGAATGTCAGCGAGTCCCAAGAAAGCCTGTTTGATAGCAAACAGAAACACGATGTCGATAAATAGTCTGAACTTTGTCACCTAATGAAAATTGAACATATAAACGCATAAAAGGTGACTCGTCTAACCCGCCTTTCAACTTCACCTCATATTGGTCAACCTCGCTTGCTCAAGGTAACACTAAATTGCGAGGCCCATATCGAGAACGTATTGCTGAATGCATACCTACTCAAGTCTGATTCCGACTCAAACTGCCGCATATATCCCGATGTACCATGGTGGGAAAGGAATGGCAGCTTAAACGACAGGGAACAAACGGTATCGCGAAGTATAGTTCTACTTGGTGTACCAGAAAATACTTCTAGAGCATCGAATCAGGAAAATGTAGAGCACGACGTCAAACAATGGCGCTACATTGCGTGTTCTCTCGAATTTTCTAATGCCGTTGTTGTGGACACTTTTCGAGTTCCTTTTTTGGCCAAAATACAAGGGGGATGGACCGAAACCTCTGAAGATTACGTTCTTGACCAGCGCTATGGCTGAAATAGTAAGGTCGGAATGGACTCAAGTGAAACGAACACTACCCAAGGATGTTAGACTTAACCAACCCAAACCAAGTCAAACATACTCCCGTTGGGAGATAGCGGATAGCAGCGTTTCCATCCTAATGGAGGAAATAAATGCATCAAAAACGTCGTAGGTCCGGCTTAAATATATTCGGACAGAGCAATTCACACCGAAAACTAATTGTCGATTCAAGCCGTCGGCGACGAATAAGACGCACACATGTTTTACCATCCAAAGAAGCCGGACCAATAACTTCGGTTTACACCCCGTCATTACTCGGTGATGTAATTTACCCACCATCTTTGACACGTACTCAAATTACCTGCTCAAATGAACCGTCTTTGCTGTCAACATCGACTGTCAAATTTTTGTATACGAATGCCCAATGCTTGACAAACAAACTACACGAATTGACTGAACTAACTACCACACACTCGCCAGACGTGATTGCTGTAACTGAGACATGGTTTCATCCAACTTTAACAGACAATGAAGTTGCCATTGAAGGTATGTCTCTACTTCGTCGCGATCGCCTGACTCGAGGAGGTGGTGTTGCGCTTTACCACATTCGGAGACTGCTCTGCCAAGAGATCACTGATGACGATTTACAACTGCAAGACACATTATGGTGTTCGCTGAATGTAACAGCAGGGGAAAAATGCATAGTGGGTGTGATTTACCGTTCGCCCTCAGCCGACGAAGCCTACAATTCAGCATTACTTGCAAATATACGCTTAGCGGCTACCAGATACCGCGGCAGACTTCTACTGATCGGAGACTTTAATCTGCCGAACTTTAAGGGAAATTCAGTTCATCCAGAAAATTCCTTAAATGCTTTATTTCAACAGTTGCTAGAAGAAATTCCACTCTACAACCATATTTTCAACAATACCCGATTTCGTGGTACTGATACGCCGTCTATCTTGGACCTATACTGACAAATGAAGAGCACGTGATTGAAAGTCTCACTTATGAAGCTCCAATAGGACTCAGTGACCACTTAGTTATTACGTTTGACTATATTTGCCAGGCAATCAGAACAAGTGACATCAACAAGGTGATTAGAAAAATTGACTTTCCACAACTTAAATCTACTCTTATGAACGCCACAGACCCTGGTCTTAAGTCCGACAACGTGCACGATCAGTGGCAGTGGATGATAACCGAACTTAAATTTGCCGTTGAAATGCACTCTCATCTTGTTCCAAAGGTGCAAAAAATGGATATACATTTAAGCTGAGAAGCCGAACACGAAAATGGTTGACCTTGCGAAATGCTGCATGGCGAGCTCATCGACATGATACCACTGTTGAGAGTTGGGAGACATTCCGTTTGCTGAGAAATAAGGTAAACAAACTTGTTGTTGATGACAAACTGAATTATCAAAATCATTTACTCAACAAAATGGAATCCAACCCCAAAATTCTCTACCAGATCATAAATAACCGGTCAAGGGTGAAACCAGGAGTTGCTGCTCTAAAGACACGTGATGGAACAACAACCACAGCATCGCAATCTGCCGAAGTTCTAGCCCATTTCTTCTCCACTGTCTTCAGCCACGAAACACCGTTACCTGTCCCTTAACTCCCGTCATCTCACCCGAAAATGTTTTACAACAACTAACTATTACATCGGAGAGTGTCCTCCGCACATTGCTAAATCTCAACACGAGAAAATCTCCCGGAGCCGACGAAATTACCCCGTTGATTCTTAAAAACTGTGCTTATACTTTGTGTACGCCTCTCACATACTTGTTTAACCTCTCTTTAACCCAAAGTTTCGTTCCATGTGATTGGAAGAATGGCATCATTACCCCCATCCACAAAGGAGGAAACCGTTCCGAAGTATCCAACTATCGACCAGTAACACTACTACCGGTGATCTCTAAAGTGATGGAGCGCCTCGTAGCAAACAGCGTCACAAAACATCTGGAAGACAATTGCTTGCTCACAGTCGAACAACACGGCTTCAGAAAAAGACACTCTTGCCTTTCAAACCTTCTGCTCGCCCTCGATGACTGGACACAAGCTGTAGACAAAGGTCTCACAGTACACGCTTGTTATCTTGATATGTCAAAATCATTCGATCTTCTCAACCACAGTCTTTTACTACAATAGATGAAGCTATGTGGAATCAACGGTTCATTACTAGCATGGTTTGAGGATGATCTCCGCGACCGTGTCATTCGAGTGAGGGTTGATGGGGCTTTGTCACGACCTACTGCAGTAACGAGTGGGGTGCCGCAGGGATCAGTGCTTGGACCACTTCTTTTCCTGATGTATGTCAACGACTTACCTAAACTTGTTCGCTGCAAAATCTTGTTATTTGCGGATGACATCAAGCTGTGGACACAAGCACGTACAACTGAGTATTGGAGAGAGCTTCAGCTGGACCTCGATGCCTTACAAGACTGGTCAGTTAGAAATGAACTACCTTTCAATGTCAGAAAATGCAAGGTATTGACTGTTGGAAGACATTTCGAGTACTCCTATACCCTTGGTTCCCATATTCTTGAAAGCACCGACAAGGAGAAGGAGTTGGTGGTGTGGGTGAGCATCACTTTGAAACCGTCACATAACGTCACAGCTGTCTATGAAAAGACGTTACGATTACTGCTACTGCTAAAACGCGTGTTCGGGAGTTTCACTAAGCAAACCGTTCATCAAATAATTAATACGTACTTGAGGCCAACCATGAAGTATGCGGTTCAGGCTTGGTCACCCTGGCTACAGAAGGACATCAGCCTCTTGCAGAGAATATATCATCAGAACACCAAGCTCGTACGCGGTTTAAAGCACAAACAATAGGAAGATCCTATTGCAAGTCTCAATCTATTCGACTTTCGCTACCGCCGTTTTAGAGGTGATTTGATACTTATGTTCAATATACTGCATACCCCCATCCATCCCCTAAATCAAATATTCACGCGACTACCATCCAGAACCAGCCGGAGTCACGATTATACAGTGCATATTCCCTACTCAAGACTAAATTGCCGAAGTTAATTTTATTCTGTACGTGTGTGCTTTACCTGGAACTACCTACCTTGTATTGTTGCACACTCACCCAACTTGAATATATTCGAATCGAATTTGGACAATTTCATGTTGACCTTTGAACCCATATATTTTACACCATAAAAGCTTTGAACTTTGAAACCAGTTTCTGTCCAATGGATATTTACTTGATTACTCAACTGCTCAGTAAGCAAACAAATCCCGTTTCTCTACCCATGCTATTCGTAATTCTCATATTATTCTGTGGTTTTTGTCAAGCTATATGCTTTTTAGACCTTTAAAATTGAATACATACAGTGAAAATTTCCAGTATCCGCAGCTTTTTGGATATTGAGGCTTATTTTGTCCAATAGTCCTTTGCATATTGTTTTGCAGTCTGTTGGACTTTATTTTAAGCTGCTCTTAAAAGTCATTAGTTTTTTGTCTGTTGGCAAAATTGTGAACTTTAAGAATGCTGACCGTTTCTGATCCAACACAGTAGTCATCTCAGAAGCTTTTGCTTCTAAGCAGTCGCTCGTTCGAGCTTTCTTTCAACCGAAAGTGGAAAGTGCGACTTGGCATATGAAGCTTTTTATCGATTCCAATTTTTCTGAAGCCGATTCCAGTGAGGTTATTTTGTTGAACTCGGCTGTGAAGGCTTTTGCAAATCGCGCAGATAGATTATGTTCGCATATGCGAGTGCCGTCAATCATTGGCCTAGCAGACAATTTGATGAGGTGAAATCTCGTGCTAGACAACTTCAGTTCTGCACAGACCAGTGAATGATATGTGTCGCAGTCTGCACCTTGATATGATCTAGTGAGGAGTACGCTTCCTATATTAGTGCGCCTAACAATAATGAGATCAAAATTATGCAAATGATTAGAGTAAGGATGTTTTCAAAAAACTTTACACTATGGCTCCGTTTGGACAAATTTATTACTAACAAAGAGACAGAATTGTGCAAACAGTTCTAAATGGCATTGTCCATTTTCATTTTTTCAATCCTTTTTCGAACTTTACATTCAGTTTTGTCAATGACTCGTAATCTGCACCAACTCAGTACGACTACACAAAAGTTTAGCGGTAGGTTTTTGATGACTGTTGCAAGGTTCATACCACAATGTGCTTCCACATTGACGCCATCATCATCATCATCAAAGACAGCAATACACCGGTAGCACGTACCGAATGCTTAACTGCCATACAACCATGAAAAAGTAAAATCCTAAAAGATTGGGAAGGGTGGGACTTAAATTGCTACGGCTTCTATAGAAGAGTAAGCACAAACAAACTGGGAACAGGTGCCTACACCTCGAATGGAACATGCATTCAAACAAGTTTCGTGAACGAGTAGAGCAACATCAGCACGGCAGCTTCCTTGCGGCTTTCACTGTCATGCATCATAACAAGCTTTTCTCGTCACTCCGCTTGACAACATACAAGGTTATGCAAACACTCCAAGAAGATGCTTAGTGCAAGACCGCCATTGAACACGGTTTCGGGACATATCCTGAAGCGTAACTAACCATTGCGATATATGATCGCGGGGACACCAGCCTGGAAGACGCGCTGCGCCTACTTTGGAAAGGTTACTAGTAAGAATTTTTAGCTGCCTATGCCATGTGACGGTTTGGCCACCCCGAGATTTACGCCAATCAGGATGTGGCGTCGCAAAAAGAATCTGTTTCGGAAGTCGGTGGTCAGGCATCCGTAAAACGTGACCCAACCAGCGTAACCTATGCAGGTTGATCTGCTTCTCTATATCGACATTACTACCAAACAACTTATTTCGGAGAGCATCGGTGCGCATACGATTGTAACAGCTAACTCCTAGAATGCTGCGGAGACACCGGTTGTCAAATACTTGGAGACGCTGAATGTGTTCTTTACGTAAGGTCCAGGTTTCGCACCCATACAGTAACACAGCCCGAACTGTCGCTTTATAGACTCTACCCTTGAGTAGCAGAGACAGTCCTTTCTGACGCCAGAGGTGACCTAGGTTGCGGAATGCTACGGTCGCTTTAGAAATGCGTGCCGAGACCTCGTTATCTAACGATGCAGAATTATTGATACAACTACCGAGATACGTAAAACGATCCACAATTTCAAGCGCCTGATTGTCAAGTAATAAAGCCTTGTTCGATCAGGTCGATGTCCTGCAGAAGAACACTGCACTTAGAGGGCGCAAAACGCATTCCAAATGCGGGCACAATACTAGATAGCTTGTTCAGTATCGCCTGTGCATCTGTGTATGAGTCGAAGAGCAGAACTATGTCATCAGCATAATCCAAGTCGAAAGCTTGACGCCTGGCATTATGTGAACTCCGAAGGCTGGAGCACCGTCGCTGCATAATTCCATGATAGCATCAATTACGAAATTGAACAAAAACGGAGAAATCGGACATCCTTGTCGGACGCCACTTGTAGTGTTGAATTTGGGAGAAAGTTCGTTGTAAACCTTAACGCATCCGGATGTATGAGCATAAAGTGCGCGTAGTATGTTGACATATTTATGCGGAACTCCTTTGCACAGCAAGGTCTTAAACAGGACATTTCGATCGACTGAATCAAATGCTCCTTTGAAGTCTAAAAAGAGGGCTATTGTCGGCTGTCGGTAGGTGTGCCGCAGTTCTAATATCCGTCGAAGAGTAAAAATGTGGTCGACACAGCCTCTGCCAGGCCGGAAGCCAGCTTGCTGCTCACGGATCTGTGATTCCCTGTGCGATGTTAATCTTCGAAGACATATGGACGCTAATAATCTCGTAATGATGGGAGTGAGACTTATCCCACGGTGATTAGAGCATGAGCTTCGCACACCTTTTTTTAAATATAGGTATGATAACTGATTCGCCCCAACTCGGAGGGACGGATTCTGTCATCCACACTTCACGGAGGAGATCTCCTAATGTGCTGATTAGGACTTGGCCACGTTCTTTGAACAAAACAGGCGGTATGTCATCGGGGCCAGCAGCTTTGAATCGTTTCATGGATTCGATACATGCTTTAATTTCTAAATCGTTAGGGGGATCTACGCTAACAGGCCAAGGATCACACTGCCTCAAGTGAGGGAATGATTCTGTTGCAGGCGACCAGCTGCATTGTTCTTCAAAATGTTCGGCCCAGCGTGACAGGCGGCGATTCTTATTAGTGATAAGAGTACCGTCTAATTCCGCTATAGTCTCACTCACTCCTTGTTTCGTAGGCCCAGTCGATCGAATAAGTTGGAAAAGTTTTCGCACGTTACCCGCATTATTTGCTATTTCCATTTTTTCAACCTTATTTAGCCACCACCTTTCTCTGTCTAGTCTTAGGCTCCGTTTAAGTTCATTCCTCACGCGTCTACGCTCTGTGTTGTGTCCAGGACCATGAGGTATTTCGCGTCGCTGGTGAAGAATTTATATAGAGCGCTGTGAAATCCAGTGGGACTTTTGGGTTGGTTGTGCAGTCTTACAGGCTGTTATTGCGGCGGCTCGCATAATCCCTGCTATTTTGTTCCACCTTTCATCGGTAGTTGCATACTGGGCAACTGGGAGTGAGTTACTCAAGGTGGTCCTATAAATGTCTTGAACTGCAGGCAGAGAGAATTTTTCGGCCACAATGCGTTTCCCATTCGAAGGCTTCGTACCGGAGAACTTTAACGAGAACCTACATCGCACAAGAGCATGATCTGAATCTATGCAGGTATTCCAAAAAGAGCGGCAGTCCTCAATGCAACCTCTCCAGCGAGCACTTATGGCGATATGGTCGATTTGGGCCGAAGGTTGGCTTCCATACGGCGAGCGCCATGTGGCACATTGATATCTTTTATGGCGAAAGGAGGTGCTGCTAATGAATAATCGAGATTGTGCACAGAATTGTATAAACCGTTCACCATTATCTGTGCGTTGGCTTTCAAGACCAAACATGCCACCTAATTGTGATTCAGATGTATCTAAGCGGCCTAGTCTGGCATTCATATCTCCTGCTAAGACAACAATATCGGAGCTTTTTGCACGTCGCAAAAGAGCATAAAGATCGTCGTAGAAGGCGTTCTTCTCGTCGTCGGAATTGGTGTTAGTTGGAGCGTAAGTTGCTACAATAAACAAGCATATCTGATTAGAAGATTTTGAGTTTGGTCTAATATTAGTGGCTAGTCTAACTGCGCACATCCTGCTATTACAAGGAATCCTGACGGCCAAAATAGCAGGTTCGCGAAAAGATGCAACTTAAATATCCAGAGCATCAACATCTCGTTTTAATGTCTATTTAACACAGGCACAGCTTGTCCGATAATCGATTTTGTCATTTTAAATGACTATGGACTTGATCATGTGGAATCCGGTCGTTTTCCATTCTATAAAGTTGATCTGGACCCAAAGAGCTTGGATGACGCTCTCGCAGTAGAAGCAGCATTTTCTGTAAAGCATCTTTGAACAGCACCACTGCAATTTTTAATCTCACTTTACAGTATGAGCTCATGAAGCTCCGCGAATGGAAATAAATCCGCTTGAATGGATCACTTATCACGGTTGTCCACTTAGCGCTTTCAAAGTTGATTTTAGTTTCTGGAATATTTAGACTATTGTTTAATATGAATAGGGTAGGTGGCTATAAAAACATTTATAAGAATCTATCATTGATTTTATTTTGACCAGTCTAATTATTTTTACTGTAACTGCCTGGTATTTTAGGGAGTATGAAATTTTCAAATGTAAGAATGTATACTGCAAATTTATCAAACTCTCCGTTTTAATGTCAACTCTCCCGGATGGCACGAAATACGTGTAAACAGAATACATCAAATGAAAAATAATGCGCACATACTAGATTTTCACGTAAAAACCTTGAAGATCTAATGATTCGAACAGGAACCCTCAAACTATTTCCTACAATGATGCAAATTTCAGAATTTTGCGGAATATCTATCATATTCATACTTCTGCACGTAATTATTTGTCTCCAGAACAGCCTGGTTGTAGTTCATAGTTGTTCTCCGAGCTGGTATGATGGATTGCGGACGTTTCGTCATCAAACTAGATGACGTCCGCAATCAATCATACCAGCTCGGAGAACAACTATTAACCACAATCCGGTACCTGAGCTCCAAGTTTTCAAAACTAAATCAAAATGGTTTATATGTACGCGAAATCCCGAGGTATATCACAACCAAACGAAGATTTTCAACAGATGCAGTACTGTATTGAAACAGTTGTTGTATTTTGGACTCCTACGGTCGATGCAGACCATGGATGTGCATCAATGCATATGGTTTCCATGCTCTACTGCTTTTCGAGTGACAAGCAGACCAACATATTCATTTGCATGCATTTTCATCACACACACCCCACGACCGGTTATGGGTATCACCCCATTAAACATGTGTATGAGTCCGGATTAAAGCTACATTCATCCACAACAATCTCAGTTGTGTTCGTGAAACAAAACTAAAACAAATGTCGAGAAAATTGTCATTGTCATCGATTTAATCGGTTGACTAAGATCCATTGTGTGAAGGGATCATCCATAGGTTGACTGTGCCAAGCTGATTAACAATGGCATTCAACTATAATCTTTTTACAACATTTAATCCATGCACGAATATTAGAATCCGAAATGAGGTAACAACAAAGATATCATTCGTCCTTCGGCAAAATATTTCAAGCCTGCGGTTCGGGTGTTATGTTACTTCAATTCGGGAGAACATTTCCACAGAGAGTATACTACAGCATGCCGCTATGTGACTTTCCCTATTGACTCAGGGAAGGTTATATGTTTTTAATTCATATGCTGAGTCATTCAATGGTTTTTGTTAAACGGCTTGCTTTTTATAACATACAAAATAACTGAGTAATGGGTCCCGATTAGCACCAACTCGATTTAAAACCATCTGAGTTAAGGAAATGAATTGGTCGCGAAAAACGAGTCAAAAAATGTCATGAAACTTTTCTATGAACATTGATGCAAAGAACTCTAAATAAACCTAAATAGTCTCAGCGTATGTAGCAAAACACCAAATACTGGAAGAAATTTTATTTCAAATTAGTATGCCGTTGATTATTATGGTTATTTTTCACGAACCTCCGGATCCTGGAAGTGAAAATAAACCGCAAATTTATAAATTAAATTATAAGCAAGGTAGGCAGGAATGAACCACATCTTAGGTTTTTGAGAAAAATTGATCTCTTGTAAATAACTCTTTGATATGAACACGTACTCGGTTACATTAATCGGGAACAGAGGCATGATTACCTCGCTATACGCAACAACTGGAAATTTTTATGCATCGTTGCAAAGTCAGCCTTTTTGACTCGAAATTATGGAGTCATACGAAGAAACTGACGCTATGACAAAGAGCATCACGAAAATGAACATCGCAGTAAAATAGTATGCCACATTAATGAAAGCCTGCTTCGATGACTTACATATCAACAAAAGGACGCTGAATGACGAAAACTCATCAAGTATTTGCAGCTGCGAAACTAATTTTTACATTGATGATCACGAAAGCAGGATGGCTACTTCAGCTAACTTCCTGAACATCGTGTATAATTAAGAATCCGTATTTACATGACCTTGGACTGCAAATACATTACGACAGGATGTTGTGCTATTTGCACTCATCAGATAGGTGCCGTACGACTTAGATCAGCGTGTCTTAAAAGAGTGAAAAAAAGCGCAAATTGCATACACGATTAATTTTATTTCTGTATTTAAAATAATTATCAACTGAATACCAATATGATATGGGAGTCTTGCGAAGAAACACGATGTTCAAATACGGGATCATAAATGGGTAATGACAATTCTCAAAAGACGCTCATAAAGTGTAACAACATTGTTTTACTCTACCTAACAATTGACCTTGATATACACTTTCCGTTGATCGTGTTCCGCGATTGCTTCCACTGTACCTTCGTACACCTTTGGCTACCGCGATAAATATTCCATCTCCTGTGCCTTTTCTCCAACATTCTTGGGGACCTCATTATAGTGGTCAGTCTACTACAAATTGGTGAGCCCGACGTGATGCACGAATCCTTCGTGTACTACAATTGGTAAGCACAATATCCACGCACACATGAAGATTTTTTTCCGGTACGTCATTTTTTCCCGATTCACATCGGCGTTATTTCAGGTTAATATTTTTACCTCGTTTAATCACGTATTGCATCAGCACTGACATACGATATATCTTAGGTGCCACAATTCCTATCTCTCCAACGTGTGATAGACTGGCCACTCTCC
>JACCGJ010001365.1:0-19465 GCA_013407085.1 Atriophallophorus winterbourni | reverse complement strand
TAATAATAATAATAATAATAATCATAATAATAATAATAATAATAATAATAATAATAATAATAATAATAATAATAATAATAATAATAATAATAATAATAATAATAATAATAATAATAATAATAATAATAATAATAATAATAATAATAATAATAATAATAATAATAATAATAATAATAATAATAATAATAATAATAATAATAACTTTCCGACAACTTACCCTGTCTGCGTTTATACGGCGAATTAGTCATACCATAAGCAATCTTTCCCAACATGGCATTCGTGCTTGCGTGCATGCCGCATGACACTGTCATGGCACCCACGACATTTGGGATAATAACTGCTTGTACATCAAGTATATACCAACAATCCGCCATCTCCACAACTAGTAGGCGTCTGAAACGGCACAATTGTCGATTATTTATCGGGTATTTAACACGTTATTATCGCTTGGTATAACCCGTGCATCTTTTTTGTGCCTCTCCACTATAAGTCGGTCGTAAACCCATGAACCAGAGAGTTTTTCCTTCTCACCTTTCAGGTACAAATACACCTCCTACCGTTGAAACCGTGGCACACGCCCTCGCGTATCACCGACGCTTGTCGTCATCCTACCCGGTAGCCCCAACCATGAGAACACCGCCCAACACGACACCTATCAGACAAGGTCCTTACCAGCCCGTCTACAGGCCACTCAGCTTTCTCCCGGCGAGGCCGTTCACCAACGACTCTGAGGGTGCAGGAACTTCTCATCACGGACTATGTTTTCAAAGCTTCTGGTTCGTCGTTGTCAAGCCTATAGATGTGCCTACATCTGCTCCTACTGGGTTCATACTAAGACCATGCCAGACGAGCGATTCCCGCTAGTAGTTCGTTCACCCCCTTATGATTCGGCTCCGGCAGCACGTTCACGTCATGTTAGACGTGACTAGGCTTATTACTTATCGGTGTTTGTGTATCCTGCCCTGGTTACCACCGACAATCGACCCACGCAGATCAAGTAATTCGGCTGACTTCGGAGTGACTGGTTGCTGAGAGACTATCTTCCAGCCTGGAACGACCTGACACCACTTGGCCAGTTTAATTGTCAATTCCTGTTCAGAAGTCTCCTCTGACCAGACTTCTTGGAAGGAGGCTGTGTAACAACATTGTTTTCATGTACCTAACAATTGACCTTGATATACACTTTCCGTTGTTTCTTGTTCCTTGATTGCTCCCGCTGTCGTTTACAAGTCTATTTAAAAGGTCTGGATTCAAGTGCATCTGTGAAATCAATTGCGATTGAAAAGCATGTTAATCGTCGCGAATCAAGCTGATAACTTTATTTCGCAGTCGTGTAAATTGCATCAAAGAATCAGCTGTATTTGTAGTCTTATGAAACTCCTATGCTATTGCCCATTTCTGCAACCACTTTTTGGTCCTGCTACGTAGATTAAATTTGTTACGTCGAGAATTTTTCTTCGGGACGAGGTTTGAATGTTTCTCCAATATAAATTTCAGGTGTTGTATTAGAGAGCGCCAATGACTGTCTGGATCGGAGTAATCCAACTGTATGAGACAAATGCTTTGAAGCTCTGCACAAAGGGTACGGTAGTTTACCTTTCTGAAGCATTTCATTCCGTCAAATTTGCGCCAAGCACTACAAACATAGTCGAATCCTAGGACATTTTGGTCGCTTTGCTCGATCGGCGGTTCATAGGTGATAGTTTCTACAGCGATAGGATCAGATGTAAGTATCACGTCCAAGGTAGACGGCCTGTCAGCTCCCCTCATACGAGTAAATCCGTTAACGTGGTTATATTGGGGTGTGCAATCCAAGACTGCTCAAAGTTTGTGTTCAAATGTCTCTGGTGGATAATCATCAGGGATATATAGTTGGGGAAGGTTGAAGTCTCCCATTATTAAAATTTGAGTGTTATATCGCGTTGTTACATAGTGCAAAGCAGTTATCGGTTTATTGTTCAGGTCGAGGTTCGCGGTCAGAGAACGGTAAATCACTCCAATAAAGCACTGGTCACCATAGACTGCTCAAAATTGTGTTCAAATGTCTCTGGTGGATGATCATCAGGGTTATATAGTTGGGGAAGGTTGAAGTCTCCCATTATTAAAATTTGAGTGTTATATCGCGTTGTTACATAGTGCAAAGCAGTAATCAGTTTATTGTTCTGGTCGAGGTTCGCGGTTAGAGAACGGTAAATCACTCCAATAACGCACTGGTCACCAGAAGTAAGAGTTATAGAACACCAAAGCGTGTCGGGTATATCCAGATTTTGGTCATTCATAGCTCTGCAAATAAATGATTGTTTGCAGTAGAGTGCTGCTCCTCCGCCATCACTCAAACGGTCACTTCGAAATAAAGACATGCTTGGTAAAGAGAGTTCTAGATCAGAAAACGAGGTAGTGAACCACGTTTCTGTTATGGCAACCTATGTATGGGTTCCTTTCATCACAAATCTCGGAGAGTTAGTGCAGCTTATTGATCAAGCTGTTTGCGTTGGTATAGATGCACTTAATTGTGTTTTTTATGAGTAATGACGGGGTGTAAGCTGTTTGGTTCAACAATTTGCTAGATAGACTTAGTGTGTTTGTATATAAACAATCAATAAAGTTTATAGTAGTCATATCATGAGAGTTTATTGGGGGTCTGACTCTGTCAAAGCCGGAATGCTTACGTTTTTTTGAAGTGGCGCATGAGGTTTCAATTGAACTGTGACACTTGACGTAGATTGATCAGTACTATCCGTTTGCTGAATTCCGGTTTTGATCCTGGGCAAGCTTAACTTTACGTTTTGGGGTAGATATATTCTCTTTGACTTCCATTGGCGTTTGAAATTATCGGTCATTTCGGTTTTCAAAAGGGTTAGCTTCAGAGGGCTAGGACCTTGCCCTTTATAGTTTGTAGACATCGGCATCCTGAAAGTGCTTAGAAGTATGGACGTTTTAACGCCGATCTTTTCAGCTAAGTATTTTCACTGTTTGTGATCGTGCTCAAACTTTTGAGAAGGATCGTCTGCAGCGTAATCTGGAACACACAGAAGTACAATACTTCTTGGATTATTTTCCTCTCGATATTTATCTATCGTCCTCCGCTCCCACCATGGTAGATCCGGAAGGATACGACTTGTAGAGTTGGAAACATCTATAAGCTCGTAAACATTTAAAAGTACGTTTTCCACATCCTCAGCTGATTTCAACGTTACTTTTAAGAGACTTGGATCATTTTTGCGGGGGGAATTCATGTCACGGTGTAGCCGAACAATTGATGAGGGGGTAACTGCGGACAGTTTTATCTGACTACAAAGATTATGCCATTCCACTAAGTCGTGCTTCTGTTTGACTTCGAATAGCGTTTTCTGTGACTCGGTCACGTTGGTACATATCACACTGAGGTTTAACCTGTGGGTTTTGGGTTATATTTCGAGTCCTTGTTTTTGACGGTGGCTTTCTGTAATCCGCGACATGTGTGCAACGCTGATGAATCCTTTTTAGTGTTGGTCAGATTTTGCGCAGTTATGTCAATGTAAGGCAAATGTCGGCCTGCTCAAGTGTGACAAATTCTCTGTTGAATTTTCGGTAGTGGTCTCTGAGTGCGGCAATAATGGTATTTTTGTCGCGTTCATTATGCTTTCATTAAGTGTTTTTAGGCTGGATTCCAAGCCATTTAGACGTGTCTCGATTGTGTTAACAATGGTCTTCGCTTCAGAAGATGTCACCTTTGGTTTGTTTTTGCAAACTTGGCAAACATAACAGACACCGGGACAAATGTCTCCATAAATAATCGCTACCACGTCTGGGGTCAACGACTTATCACATTTTGCATGCACCTTTGACAAACAGTCGTAACATGTGACACATTTTGAATAGCTGAAATGTAGGTATGTTACAATTTATGTCAAAAAGTCTTATTTTGTTGCAGTGTTTTATAATAGCTCCAAATTATATCTTCGTTTATAACATTCGTCATTCCATATGAAGCAAAACTGATGCAGGTGTGCCCATGATGGTAAGCGTTACAAATCGGTATTGACGACAATATTTTGGTGATATGAACAACACCATACGTTTTATTGAACTAATGTTTGGATGGAAAGTTTGCGGTCTTCCCGAAATTAGTAAAACTTGAGGCTTAAATTGATGTAGTCAACATGTGTTTAGAGACAATGTGCGCCGAATTAATAAAACGAAATGGAATGCTTACATTTGTCATAACCCGGGAAATACTTTGCTAACAAATGAATGGTTATCAATAATAAGGTGTTGAACACGTGCAATTGATTGAATATATATACATATATATAGCATGGTTGTTTAGTAACATTTCACTTTTGACACAAATACCTCGTCTGACACAGACGTGGGAAAGAGAGAACCATAACTAAAGTCGTATCTTGACTGAATTAATGAATATCATAATGCCTATACAGTAAACGATGATCATAATATGCGTTCAATATGAATTGATGAATAATGTTGGTTCGGGCCGTCGAGCTTTCGAGCTAAGCAGTCTAATGAAGAAGGTTCAGCGCTCAATTACACCTGTTTAGTAACTTTGATTGACAGGTATAAGACGTTCATTTGCATATAAAACGCTTCTATCCCTTCACGTTACATGATGAAAAATGCCTCATTAACGGAATATCGTCATGATTTTAGCCTAACAGCCTCTATATAAAGTGATTTCGTTCAAAGTAATATATATATATATAATAATATATATATATATATACTATATATATATATATATATAACGTACGTTTTGCTAATACTGGTAATATGGGCAACTCATTGACAATTTTCTATCTTGTCCAAACCAATGCCCGTTTACCAATAAGTGTCTCATAATTGAATCGTCGATACACCATTAATAATTTGCCGTATACCTAACTTTGTTTATTTCGTCCAAGTGACATCTAGAAGAAGAAGAAGAAGAAAAGAACTTTATTCGTTGAAACGAATTTTCAGTTAATCAAATAGTTTAAACACGGAATTTCAACACGAATAAGGGGGACGTCAAAATTTGATGGGAAAATTTGAGATTGCTAGTCACATTCAAAATCAAAACAGTTTCGGTTCCGTCTGCAGGCATGTATGAGTTTTCTTTCGCATTATTCCGACCGGCGCAGCAAATTCCCCATCCTTCAAAAAATAAAAATATTGCGCAGCGTTTAAAGCGTGCGGGGCATCAAACGTCCTTTGTTTACATGTTCACAACATGTTAAAACGTTTGAAAAACAAAAGCTTTCGTGTTGACTGAAAAAAATAAAATGCATGAAAACATTAATTTTGAGCACGGCCGATTCAAAGGCCCCGCGCGTACATCTATTTGTAATGCTTAGAATTTATCGAACAAAGCGCTCGCATTAGCTAATCGGCATCAATTAACACACATCACGTAATTCAAGCGAACTCCGACGCATCCCTAGTGAATGTTTCCGTATTGAAAACTTAGGTTCACACCAAGTTTTTTGTTCGAGATTCCATCAAATCGACAAATAAAGCCATCTATGTGTATCTCGAGTAAACTGTGGGATTAAGGTGTGCCAATAGACTTTGTTAACGATAGTCCCTAAACAAGATTCTCCTTAGCAATACGTACCTACCTGGATTCTTCATGATCATTCTTTGTTTCCCAATAACAGTTAACGTATACCATGGATACCATTTGGATACCTTCACTCCTAAGTTTGCTTAAAAGTCACTAATATTAGGAATAACAGCTAACGCGCTTTTATCAGTTTGGGCGATGTCCTTATCCTCCATCTTTTGGTGCTTGTGAGATGTTATTTACTCTTATAGTTCTATACTTTATCGGCATGGCTATTTGGACAAATTTAACACTGCGGTGGGTCAGTAAAATAATTGTTGTTGTATTTATCTACCAGAGACTGGTTAGTGACGTGCGGCGTTCCGGTAGTAACATAATGCGTCCCCAATCCCGAGTTATACCATTGATCGGACGAAGCTTCTGCTTCCGTAACTTCTCACGTCAATTGCTTTCAAACTCATCTCCACGGTTACGTTTACTCTATCGGTTCAGAACATCTTTCAATAAATTTACTACTGACATGGTTTATTATTTGCTCAATAATTAACTCGCAATATGTTACATGATTGACAACACATTTGCAGCAAAAATAGAGTTTAAACAGTACAACATCCAATCAGGGCAATCATATTTCGTGATACGACCATCAGAAATTTAGCTACGTTGAGCTGACCAAAGACTGTTAGGCGAAACCGTTTCAGCAGTAAATCAACCCTACATTTCACTTTCTGATCGATGACAAAACATCCTTCACAAACAATTCGAGCTACCGTGAGCAACTAGTAGACAGCAACTCTGCAACGTTTTACATCTCACTGGTTCTGAACTTGCAGTCGAAACCGCGAAATTTACTTCATTACCAGACAAAAGAAGCATTTCAATAGCTTTCCTGGTTAATTTTGAGTTGTTGCATTAATTTGATTTGTTTCCTTATAGGATCTGTACGAAGTAACCCAGCTCATTGTCCCTACAAATGTGGGGATTGCGAGCCAGGTTATGCGCAGCGGATTAGTCGACCTTGAACGATCTTCCAACGAGCTCCATTCGATAAGAGTAATCAAGCAACCAAATATTGATAACTTAACGGATAAAGTTTTCTTTGGCGATGTAAACAAAATACTAACCGAAAACATTTCTGCCTCTATATTCCACTGTAATATTTAAAAGAATTGTTTCAATTTATAACGGTAACGAGTTAAATATATAAAAAATGGAATAATTTCTAAAATACACAATTGCCTCTAATTCCATCATACACCCATCACTACGAAATTTAAATTTCATACAATCTGCGTGAAATGAAGCTTCATAATTTAGGGATATATTCGACATCACGTGTTAAATGACAAGTAATTTTTGTAGATTAGTTAGATGAAATTCGAGAACAAGTGCAGTTAAAATGAATTTTTCCCAAAAAATATGGTAAATAATATAAGAATTCAGTAAATGATTTTTTTTTAAACATTCAAACATTCTTTTTCACACACTGTACTTAAATGCTGAATAGTTTTAAAAAAATCATTTGGATTGCGGATGATAACTAGTTTTTGGTTTTAATCATTAACCATTTTCGGGATTTTGGGTTAATTTAATACCAGAGCGTATGCAGAAATTACTGAGTAGCAAATTGTCGGCCATGGCACAAGCTCAATCAACTTATTAATAAGGCTACTAACTTTATTAGAAATCAATGATTTGCGGTGTTCACATCCCCATCCCTTACACACCATACTACCAGTAACACAATACATCGGTTTTACATAATCGCCTCCAGCGCTTGGCCATGAATCACTTTGGGATTCTGTATTCGAACAAAGTGGTTCTTGGTACGAACCCAATACAACAGTGACATACGTGTAAAACTATGTTTAATTGAGATTTCATTTGAAGCTTTTCGTCTCCTTTCGCTTTGCTTCAAATTTGAGTGCTTCGCCTATTTCACCTTCACTCGTACAGTTCACCTGCTACTTTCACGGGTTTTCTTTTTATTTTCATTGTATGGAACAAACGTCGTATCTTTATCATTCCATGAGCACGCTCTATTTCTAATGGCAAATTACTGGACACAGCATTTTTTCCCATTATGTTTTAGGCTATTCAGTATTAATCAATTATAAAATTATTAACATGAACTACTCAAATGCTAAGATAGTCCATCGATAAACATTATATGACCTTCCAGAATGTATTTCTATCGAAGTTACTTTATTTTTATTTTTTTAGATTCAAATTCACACAAGGAAATTTTTGTTTTAAACAAATAAAGTTAAAGTCATGTATCTTAGGTTGTTTTAATGATATGAAAGCCCTTGACATTGACCCAGCGATCTGTGAAGAACATGTTTTTGTACGCTCACATTGGAGTCATTGTGTAAAGCGTCCTCTGCAAGCTAGAGAAGAGCAGATACAGCTCTTGGCTGCTAAACTCAGATCAAATTGTCAACGTGACCGCTGCGGAAGAAATTATCACTCCTGACTCGGAGCATGGAGAAATCATGCGCTAGTGTTAAATTTGTATTCTTAAAACATCATCCCAAAGAAGCCAACAGAATGCAACGAATTTGCTTTTATTTTTAAGCATGAGTTCAAATATAGAATACTGAGCATTGTCAAAAACATTTCGCTTTCTACTTTAGAAGCCATTTCTGACAAAATTGCTCATCAGTTTCCAGTTTTCCATGTTCTAATGATCGCAATCGCATTTTATCTGTTGGATGATGATTGACTGAGATAAACACGTTGTGGTGTATAACTCTCGAATACTTAAGACCACAATAATGGGGGATTTTAATAGCGGTTTATCAAGAATTGTTTTATGAAGCTTTATTCAAAAACCTTCGGTAGGAATCCAATCAAACAATGTTTCAATGATGTACATGAAAGTAGTTTAAATTTATGTCAAACAAATTATGATGAGCTGCTTGTTCTTTATCCTTTTTAATTAAGACGCAATGTGGATCATGCTTAGATCATTTCAACTTGTCGACATGTATCGCAACAAAATCGGAATATAGAAGCGCAACTTGTTTACCATTCTTCCAATGTTTTAAGCGCAGCAAGATCACGAACGTAAAGTCACTTGTTGACGAGTGCAACTAGCACAAAACCGGTCGTGGGGTGTGTGTAACGGAGATGCATGCAAATGAGAATTTTGTTTCATGGTTATGTGATTATTCCCATTAAACATGTGCATGGACACACGTGATTAAATAGGTTGGTCTGTGACAAATACCAGAACTCACAGTCACTTACAGTGTCTTTGAGTACTGAAGGAATAGAAGCATACGAATATACGAATATTTCGATCTATCTGTCTAGAAATGAGACACTTGTATTTGCCACTAATGAAATTTTCATTATAATTGCTGAACAATCTTGCTTTCTCTATTCCTCGGACATATCAGATTAACTAAGCTTAATACTGACATTGAATTATATTTAATATTAATCGTTTATGTGGAAGTATCCCTATTTATTCAAGCATACGTTATTTATAATTGAATCTTGAATCATGATATGGCCCATTCACGCAAAGTGTCACGCCGAAATATAGGAACAATGAACATAGGCTGATGTTTCTCCATTTCCGTCTAATCTGTAGATATATATTTCCGTCTAATCTGTAGATATATATATATATATATATATATATATATAATCTATATATATAATATATATATATATATTATATATATATATATATATATATATAGAAGTCCAACCTAGCTCAGTACACCGCAACCATTGTAGCGTTGAGCTTGTTATTGAGACAGAGGAGACAACATCATTTGATGAACACCCCCTCACATTTCGTGTGAACCCCCGATTGCTTTGATTATCTGCTGCTGTGATCAACTTCCGCTGAAAGATTAGCTTGATTAACCGATCCGTGTGCTCATTAAGGGTATCGCACGTAAAAGTTGATCCTCAGCAGTTTTGGAGTTCAGATTGAGAAGATACTTGCCTCAAAATTCAACAATGAATTACCTACTGCCCGATTCATTACAAAATGAACGAAAATATTCAATTCAACCATACTGATTAGTTACTCATTCGGTTCAGAATGTACCTCTTTAATACGCAAACATTGCTGATCGATATGCTGATCGTAGATAAAGTTTATGCTTCGAAAAGGCACTGTTTTGATATCCGATACAACTCAATCACAAATAAATATTGGCAAGTATACAGTTGGAAAAATAATATAATAATTCTGACACTCACGAAATTTTCGCCGAGGAAAAACGTGTTCACGTCCTAAACAAAGTTGTAAAATCAGAAAATTTAAGGACGAAAAAAGTACATTTTCACTTAAAATAGAAAATGTATTCGTTTGGTCGGTTGAATAAATTGTTCTTTATCACACACTTGATAAATTGATTGCAAATCCTCTAAGCTGAAATTTATTTCATTATGTTCAGAAATCGGTAACAATTATTTAATCCTCACAATGGTATAACTTTTGTTTGCCGCTATTAAGGTTGGCACAGCCGGCGCGGTGTTGAGATAAGTTACCAATTCCAAATAGTCTTTATTGATGCGTGTCTCATATAGACTCTGGCAACCAAATCCAGCTGCTGGTCTGCATGCGTGGTTCTGTGTGACCCGGCAGAAATGCTTCTACTGACAGGAAAAAGGGCGAAAGCCTATGACAGGCGCCTCAAAACCAGCATGCTTCGAGCGGGTGGAACCGGTAATACCTTATCTCAAACCTGGTTACATCCAATCCCGAAAAAGGCTTCAGGAGTCAACTTCGAGGAAAAATCATGAGCCGGAATCCCGTCAGGCAATACGAAGTTTTGTTCTCGTAATTTAGACCGTAACATAAATTGCTTTACAAATGACTATTCAGTAAATCCATCAAGTAGACAAATGAGAATTTGTTTGAAAAATCAGAGAATTATTCATAGTTACTATATCAACTATCGTTTGTTAACAAATTCGTTCAGATGACACAAAATTAATCAAGATAACCAATCATTATCACCGTCATCATTAACAGTATTACACCGGTGACAGGTACCAATTGCTCAACTTCCATATATCCATGATAATAAAAAAATCAAACGATACAGGGATGGTTGGAAACAACGAGAGTTGGTAAGCCTATAAAAGATTAGATACGAACACATCGAGATGAGTAAACTAAAAACCAAATTTCATTGCAGCAATTGTTGTGAACGAGTAGAGCGACATAAGCATGACAGCTTCCTTGCGGCATTCACTGTTACGCACCTTAACACGCGTTCTTCGTCAATTTGCATGACTGCAGAATTTGTCCACAACAAGACAGTCACTAAAATAGATGAGAAGACTTATTTCTTAGGGTAATTAGCTACTATGAATTTTGATCTCTAGGACTTCAATTAGAGAGAGAGAGTTCCTCCTAACAGCAGCTAGTTTAAAAGTCGTAACCTTCATCTGCTTGAGTCAAGTCCGAGTCAGCCCACCCTGATAACAAGGTCAAGGATAACCATGCTTGGATTCAATGATTCAGGACTTCATGATTCAAACGTCAATACCTTACAACTTTACTTAATTAAACTATGGATCGAAATATAAAAAAATATAATGATGTGAAAGGATTATTGTCTATCAAAAATGAAGCTCACGAATAATGTGCTCTTGCATGTATAAGTCCCATTTAGCTTCAAGCAACGCCAGGCACGGAGATTCTACCACATGTTGGGGTTGGGTATTTTAAAGAAATATAAAACGTGCGACAAAAAATGGCGCCGACAATCAAGCACGTGTTTTAGTGGATGTCTTTCGGTAAACACCAATCTATAGGTCAGAATAATATCGCGTCGTATCAGATTTTGGTCAAAGTCACATAGACCCAGACGTCGAAATTGTTCGGTGTAAGGGACGTTGCGGAGACTCATCATTAACTTTTTTGCTCTGTGAAAGATGTTATCAAAGGGAGCAATATCTTTTCGCATCCAAGGAACTCAGACCTCCATAGCATACTACATCGTAGGGCAAATTTAACGTTCATTATCCTTGGTAACGTGATCAGCAATAATCTTTCAAATATTCTCTGAGAGATATCTCAAATTTTGCTGGCCTGTCGATATATGTGTTGTTGGCCTCCGTCGGTCGATGTCGACCATGGATGTAGATCACATCGCATGAATTTCATGTTTTGCAACATTTTGAATGACTAAACAGTCTAAATCGGGAGGAACAATCTCTCCCGCAGCGCTTGCAACGATAGTCAGAACTCTGTTTTCTGCATCAGTTGCACGTTGGTGTCGTGATCTGCGTTCAGCAACCAGGAGCTGTATTTTGTCCTCCCCGGCTTGCAGTCGACGCTTTACACAATGCCTCCAAAGTGAGCGGTCAAGAGCAAGTTCTTCCCAGCTTGCGGGGTCAATGTCAAGAGCTTTCATATCCCTTTTGCAAACATCTTTGTACCGAAAGTGCGATCTGCCCAATGGTCGACTTCCTAATTGCAACTCACCGTAGAGTAGATCTTTCGGAATACGACAATTTTGCATTCTATAGACATGAGCAAGCCACCGCAGGTGGCGCTGACGTAATAGGGTGGACATGCTCTGTAGACCAGCTTTTGAAATCACTTCAGCGTTAGTCACTCTGCCCATCCACGATTTGTTCAAGATACGACGGATGCTTCGTAGATCGAAAGCATTCAGCTTCCGTTCGTGTCTTGCTTGGGTGGCCCAGGCCTTATAGTAAAGCATTTAGTACGCACGCGCTGTATACCATCATCATTGTCTTTACAGTCAGCTGCGGTTACCCCAAACACGATAGTTCAATCGAGACAAAATGACAGCTGCTCTGCCAATCCGCTTATCAATCTCTGAAAAGCAACAAGCTTAACAACAACCATAGGATGGTAAAAATTGACATTTAATCTATAACGAGTAATGCAATAAAAATTCGTCTAATTTCGTTTTAAATTCATGTAAGCTAGTGGAGTGAGCAACGGCTGAAGGCAAACTTTTCGAAGTGAAACAGACACGGACAGAGTAAAAATACCTTCTGATTCAAGGTGATTCAAAGTGATTCAAAGTTGTAATGGTCTAAAAAGCATTTAGCTTAACAATAACCATAGGATGGATTTATGAGGTATATACAATAAAAAAGAAGAACAGGAAAACTCATGTAGTGTAAATCGTATCAAAGTTTGGGTTGTCTCTCAAGTGTTTGCCCAAATTAGCTTTAAAAATATCCTTGTTGGCTGAGTGTGTAACAGTGGAGGGGAGGGTGTACCATGTGAAACTTACACGTACAGAATACGAATATCTTCGAAAGTTCAGTCTTGCAGTGGGAATAAGCACTGAAAGTTCATGTTTCCGACTGGCACGGGGTGGCGAGCGTGTGAAAAGTTTGGACAAGGGATGGTTAGGGACGTGCATAATATTGTACATCAGTATCAGGTCACCTCTTAGTCGACGAGAGCGAAAGTCGAAAAGATTGAGACTCAGGAATGGGGGTTAGTTATTGAATGTCCATGCATTTCTTTGCGATCGAATAAATTTGGTTCGACAATCAGTACAAACAAAAACAAATACCTAGGTCGAAGGACATTTTCATCACCCCTTCTTCCCTGTTAAAAACTCTCAGCTTGTACTAATACATCGTTTTACATATCTTGGTTCAATTATTACAAACATTTTCACTATAGACACTGAGACTGAGAAGCAGATTCACTAAACGCCTGATATCTTGCCCGTATGAACTCTAACCTTCGAAGAAACGTACTAGTTGAGTGTGAAGATAAAGATGGTGTTTTGCAGAGCATTTGTAATGAAAACGCATTTCAGTATGGCACTGAACCCAGGACCAGCAATACAAGCCGCGAAACAAAACGAAATGTTTTCTATTTTAGAAGCATCAGACGCATCTGTAACATATCGTTGCTGATAAAATAACAAATGCATAAGTGCTTTTAAAGGTGATTAATCCACTTATGCGTACAGAAATAGAAATAAACCTATTCCAAAATATCTTCCCGGTAATGAGTTGACATCGGTAATTTAATCTTCGGGCAGACTCCTCTTGCGGTAAAAAGACATTTTCAATAGCAACATGAAAGCTCTTGACATTGACACTACGATTTGAAAAGAGCTTGCTCCCGATCGATCATTTTAGGGAAACTGTTAAAGGCGTCATCTGCAATTTGGGAAATAGTGAATACTGCTCTTGACTGCTGAATGTAAGACACGAAAACAGTTTGCAAATGCCTTTAATCGGTTGAGCACGAACCATAGTTCTGAGCGCAGCGGGAGAGATTGTCTCTACCGAATTCGACTGTTCAGTCATTTGGAACGCTGTGTAATATGAGAGCATATTAACTTGGGCAATGCATCTATAGTACAAATGGACCAATGGAGACCAACACCTACAACACCTCTAACCTTTCAGCTAGACTAAAGTCCTTGGTCAAGGGACTGTATCGCCGTAACGTTCCTTAAACCGAACAATTTCGACGTCTGGGTCTATGTGACTTTGACCAAAATCTGATACGACGCGATATTATTCTGACCTATAGATTTGTGTTAACCGAAGGACATCGACATAATCACGTGCTTGAATGTCGGCGCCATTTTTTGTCGTACGTATTATAATTCCTTAAAATACCCTACCCAAATATGTGGTAGAATCTCCGTTCCTGGCGATCTTTAAAGCTGAATGGGACTTATACATGCAAGAGCACATCATTTGTGAGCTTCAACTTTGATAGACTATAATTCTTTCACACAAATATATTTTTTATATTACCATCCATAGCTTAATCCTGTAAAGTTGTAAGGTATAACCTTTTAAACCATAAATCGTTGAGTCCTTGAATCCAAAGATGTTTATCCCTAATGCATTTTAAGGTCATTTAGATCCTTATCGTGTTCAGTAAATCTACTCCACCAAATAACGCCCCAGGAAAACTGGGAATACTATAAATGCTGCATATGTGGAGTTTTTTATCCCATGTATTGTCTCAATGAAGCTAAAATGAGCAACTTTTTTAAGGACGAAGCTTCTGTGACGCAGGCTTGCCTAGAGCAGAAATGATGAGCATTTTTCAAGTTCAAACGAACACTAACAAATTAAAACATTCGACTTCTCAGGGCAGCTAGCTGTTAAGCGGTTTAAAATTGTCCATTGGACTGAAATTAGAATAGTTACACAGTAATGTTGCAAATAATTTTAGTTTTCATAATATGCCATCAACTGATTTTTAAGTGCCAACGTTATAAGATAGCGTTTGTAGGTACACTGTTACACATTTTACTTTGAAAACCAATGTGGCTGCCCTCCCGAATGGAAGATCGAACGAAGACATGATTTCCTTCCTTAGAAAACGTCGAGAAAAGCTTTGAAAGAGATGTATAGCACTGTACGTTCTCATTATCAGTGAAACGGAAGCCTCATAAGCCATCAATAGCTTGCTGCAGCAAATCATTTCACATATCTTGTTTCACCCACTGGGAATACCTTCTTGCTAGACACCGTGATTGATAATCGGATGAGCAAAGCAGCAAGCAATTAGTTCTATTCGAACAATTGTATCTTAATTACACAAAATCCAACAGTGAAGGCACAAATGATGGTATATAAAGCGTGTGTATTAAATAAAGCGAAAACTAGACTACGCACGCAGTATACGATTAGAAGCTGAATAATGTTTTATTTCCGAACCACCTACCGCTTCGAGGAACCTCCGTGGAAGCATAAAGTGAGAAACACAATATTTCTTTCGGAAGCTCGTTAACAGAGAAGGTTCCACCTACTACGACTCCGTGGCTACGACAGGCCAAATTAATCAGTTACGCAGCACAAAGTATGCGCATGTAAGTCTTCACACGTTACTATTAATAGAAGCATCGCATTCAACATCGTGACGCCATGTCGCTTGCGTAAATATACCCGGTGTTTCTCTCTGATATCATTAACTGGTAACATGATTTTACCCACTAGATAGAAGCAAAAAACTCGAAACCGGTCCTGTGCTTCCGGTGAGATTTTAGCGTTTCGGAATAGTATTCTACTTCGAACTAGCCTGGGGTTGTAATAACCCTCGCGGCAACAGACCGTTCGATCAGTAGTGGCTTAGTTTAGTCCCTTCAGCTACTTATAAAGTAGCAAGTAGACGTGAACTTCGATTTACATTGCGCCATCCCTCTACACAAATACTAGTTCGAAACGCGAAGAGTCCAGCGGATACGCATAACTGATGAGAGGCAAAAACCTCGAAACCGGTGCTTTGCTTCCGGTGAGATTTTAGCGTTTCGGAATGGTATTCTACTTCGAACTAGCCTGGGGTTGTAATAACCCTAGCGGCAACAGGCCGTTCGATCAGTTGGGGCTCAGTTTAGTCCCTTCAGCTACTTATAAAGTAGCGAGTAGACGTGAACTTCGACTTACATTGCGCCATCCGTCTACACAAATACTAGTTCGAAACGCGAAGAATCCAGAGGATACGCATAGCTGATGAGAGGCAAAAACTTCGAAACCGGTCCTGTGCTTCCGGTGAGATTGTAGCCTTACGGAATGGTATTCTACTTCGAACTAGCCTGGGGTTGTAATAACCCTCGCGGCAACAGGCCGTTCGATCAGTTAGGGCTTAGTTTAGTCCCTTCAGCTACTTATAAAGTAGCGAGTAGACGTGAACTTCGATTTACATTGCGATATCCGTCTACACAAATACTAGTTCGAAACGCGAAGAGTCCAGCGGATACACATAGCTGATGAGAGGCAAAAACCTCGAAACCGGTCATGTGCTTCCGGTGAGATTTTAGCGTTTCGAAATGGTATTCTACTTCGAACTAGCCTGGGGTTGTAATAACCCTCGCGGCAACAGACCGTTCGATCAGTAGTGGCTTAGTTTAGTCCCTTCAGCTACTTATAAAGTAGCGAGTAGACGTGAACTTCGATTTAAATTGCGCCATCCCTCTACACAAGTACTAGTTCGAAACGCGAAGAGTCCAGCGGATACGCATAACTGATGAGAGGCAAAAACCTCGAAACCGATGCTTTGCTTCCGGTGAGATTTTAGCGTTTCGGAATGGTATTCTACTTCGAACTAGCCTGGGGTTGTAATAACCCTCTCGGCAACAGGCCGTTCGATCAATTGGGTCTTAGATTAGTCCCTTCAGCTACTTATAAAGTAGCGAGTAGACGTGAACTTCGACTTACATTGCGCCATCCGTCTACACAAATACTAGTTCGAAACGCGAAGAATCCAGCGGATCCGCATAGCTGACGAGGGGCAAAATCCTCGAAACAAGTCCTGTGCTTCCGGTGAGACTTTAGCGTTTCGGAATGGTATTCTACTTCGAACTAGCCTGGGGTTGTAATAACCCTAGCGGCTACAGGCCGTTCGATCAGTTGGGGCTTAGTTTAGTCCCTTCAGCTACTTATAAAGTAGCGAGTAGAGGTGAACTTCGATTTACATAGAATTATGGACTTTCGCGGTAATGCTCGTATAATTGTCAATACATTATGACATGATGAATATCTGGAAGAACTAATTTCCTCTCAATATCCGAATATTTCATTTTTGTTCAATTTTCAATTGACTCGATATTGCTAGTATACTTTTCAATCATATTGACACCCAGTATTCAGATAGACCTCGATTCACTTATGGCTTATCAGGTTACTTTGGATAGTCCGATTGAAGGTCGGATATCTTATTTTCTCCGTGGATATATTACCGATATTCAGCCACAAATATACGTCTGATTGCTTTTGCGTCACGTTTAATTTTTTGAATGTGTGACGTTGTATCTCGACCAGAAATGTTAGACACTCAACTTAGATTCTCAACCTTACGATTCATTTGAAAGAACCATAACGATGAATCACCCGTTGAAAACACATCGATTTATCTGACCGGGGTGCACAGTTTTATTGAAAGCATCAATTCTCAAATCGATAGTGCGTGCGGTTAATTTAGGGTCACGTCTATCGTTGTTTTTCTCAAATTTTACTAAGGTTTCATAAAGCAATGATTGTATAATATAAATTACTTGAATATAATTTACTTTGAAAACGTTTTTTATTATTGCTGTATAAAAATCGACTATATGACTACGATCGAAATTGTAATTCATTCCATTATTCTTGGATGGATATTGCTTTCAAACCATCTGTAATATTATAAATTCCTTTTACGGTTTGTTGCCTTTTCAATGATTAATTACACCAGCTTCAAACGTTTTCTAAACACATTAAGCCGTTTGATTGTTTCCATTTTGGAATCGAAGGGATATGGTTATTTTATATTGGGCAAATGTACATGACAAAATCCAATTAAGTAACCACGCGTACGCGCAAATACTCATGATGCTGGAAGGTTAGAGGTGTTGGTCTCCATTGGTCCATTTGTAGTATCGATGCATTGCCCAAGTTAATATGCTTTCATATTACACAGCGGTCCAAATGACTGGATAGTCGAATTCGGTAGAGACAATCTCTCCCGCTACGCTCAGAACCATGGTTCGTGCTCAACCGATTAAAGGCATTTGCAAACTGTTTTCGTGTCTTACATTCAGCAGTCAAGAGCAGCATTCACTATTTCCCAAATTGCAGATGACGCCTTTAACAGTTTCCCTAAAATGAGCGGTCGGGAGCAAGCTTTTTTCAAATCGTAGTGTCAATGGCAAGAGCTTTCAAGTTTCTTTTGAAAATGTCTTTTTACCGCAAGAGGAGTCTGCCCGAAGATTAAATTACCGATGTCAACTCATTACCGTGAAGATATTTCGGAATACGTTTATTTTCCATTCTGTACGCATAAGTGGATTAATCACCTTTAAAAGCACTTATGCAATTGTTATTTTATCAACAACGATATATTACAGATGCCTCTGATACTCCCAAAATAGAAAACATTTCGCTTTGTTTCGCGGCTTGTATTGATGGTCCTGGGTTCAGTGCCATACTGAAGAGCGTTTTCATTGAAAATGCTCTGCAAATCACCATCTTTATCTTCACTCTCAACTAGCTGGTTTCCTTGAAGGTTAGAGTTCATACGGGCAAGATATCAGGCGTTTAGCGAATCTGCTTCTCAATCTCAGTGTCTATAGTGAAAATGTTTGTAATAATTAAACCAAAATATGTAAAACGATGTATTAGTACAAGCTGAGAGTTTTAACAGGGAAGAAGGGGTGATGAAATTGTCCTTCGAACAAGGGATTTGTTTTTGTTTGTACTGATTGTCGAACCGAAGTCATTCGATCTCAAAGAAGTGCATGGACATTCAATAATTAACCCCCAATCCTGAGTCTCAATCTTTTCGACTTTCGCTGTCGTCGACTAAGAGGTGACCTGATACTGATGTACAATATTATGCACGTCCCTAACCATCCCTTGTCCAAACTTTTCACACGCTCGCCACCCCGTTCCAGTCGGAAACATGAACTTTCAGTGCTTATTCCCACTTCAAGACTGAACTGTCGAAGATATTCGTATTCTGTACGTGTAAGTTTCACATGGTACACCCTCCCCTCCACTGTTACACACTGAGCCAACCTGGATATTTTTAAAGCTAATTTGGGCAAACACTTGAGAGACAACCCAAACTTTGATACGATTTACACTACATGAGTTTTCCTGTTCTTCTTTTTTATTGTATATACCTCATAACTCCATCCTATGGTTATTGTTAAGCTAAATGCTTTTTAGACCATTACAACTTTGAATCACTTTGAATCACTTTGAATCAGAAGGTATTTTTACTCTGTACGTGTCTGTGTCACTTCGAAAAGTTTGCCTTCAGCCGTTGCTCACTCCACTAGCTTACATGAATTTAAAACGAAATTAGACGAATTTTTATTGCATTACTCGTTATAGATTAAATGTCAATTTTTACCATCCTATGGTTGTTGTTAAGCTTGTTGCTTTTCAAAGATTGATAAGCGGATTGGCAGAACAGCTGTCATTTTGTCTCGATTGAAC
>JACCGJ010001364.1:9521-78667 GCA_013407085.1 Atriophallophorus winterbourni | reverse complement strand
ATGGATACTTCGTCGATTCATAATATGAAGCTGAGTAGATGTTACCCCACAATGAAAAACATTAATACAATGGTGAGAAATGACTAATAATAGTCAGCAATCTAGAACGCTGAGAGAAAGAAAATATGTTATTCCGACCGAATTCTAGTTCGCTTTCCAACCTATGGGACAACACCTTAGAAACGGATGTAACTTATCATGATGTATCTGTCAACGTACTAGTTTCGTGTTGTGGTGCGCGTTCGTGTATGTGCTGGTACCAACTTGGTCAATCGCTTCATCTCTCAACTCCAAGGTGTTTACATGCTCACGGAATGTGATTAGAATGACATTCGGGAAAATGTCATTTTGCAATTGGGAGAGATGCTGAGGATGTGACAGTTATGACAATCAAAATTTGCCAGGGACAGGAAACAGCCTGGAAAACTCACGTCTTTCCATGAATATGGTGTTTATACGAAAGACAATGAATGGAAAACGTAAAAACATGTATAGCTTCATGAAATTCACAGCAGTGTTTTCATTTTGTGGCAGAAGCAATTGTTGCCGTTATAATTTTATATGTTGATCAATTTTAGGTTAACAAAGTTTCACTGTTATCGGAACATGAAGCAACACATAAAAGTTATAACAACCGAAGAACGAATCCACCCTACGCGAATAGAAAAGCCTTGGGAATATTGAACGATGAAAAATTTAAATTAATAGGTTCCTTGAAACAGACACGTAATATATACATGGGACTTATTATTCTTATTGTTATTCTTACGTCTGAGAAACTAGCATTGATAGGTGTTACTGATCTAATGCTGTGTAATTTATGCTTAGCAGCCTGATTCAAAAATTAATATATTTCAGCATGTGAATGACTTTTTCACAATATACTACCAATGCATGTGGTCACTTATATCTGCATTTTAACCAAGAAAAAACGCTGAACAACTTATGGACATGAACGTGTCGAAGTTTCAGATGTACAAATGTAACGTTGGCATATTTTGTATAGTCCAATTGCAAATACATGATAAGTTTGCGCAATCTTGGAGGGCTATCTGGGGGTTTTGTATTTTGTAGTGCGATAATTGTTACATTACGTCAAATCTTGTTTAGGTTTATTTGGAAATTCCGCATGGGGTAACCTCAAGATGAACCAAGGAGATACCTTGGAAGAAAAAGCCAATACCTCGACAGGATTTTATACGCAGCTCTTAAGCACAAAGTCATTGCGGTGTTGCGAAGCGCATTAGCGATAAATGCTAATCACGAGCTTTTGAATAATAGACAGAACCTTACCCTCCCACACAACACACGAGCATCGACCACAGAAAAGATCTACGACGACAATTGCGAACTCGTTATATTTAGAGTTTCGTAATAATTTCATTAAAACAGCTTGATTGACAACATCCTCGGAAGTATAAAAAGATGGCCATAGACAGCTGCAATCGAGCTATATGTAATTTGTCCTGCGTGGCGAAGGCTTGAAGTGTACCGGTTGGCAGGAAATCGACTTAAAGGTCAGATCGAAGTGACAATCTGGACAGACATGTTGATGATCAATGATGTGATTGTTTTGCCTATATAATATAGACGTGTTTCGTTATTGGTCTTGTGCGTAATAAACACGTTTCACTTGTGTTACGGGATTAGTTGGTGGCCGCGTTTAGCGTTGGACAGGTTGACCTCAGGGATGAAGCGAGACACAATTGATGCGCGGGTGTGCAACGTAAAGGATGGGGGGGGTAATGTGGTTATTGTTGGATCGATGAAACGGTAATGTGATAATTGGCCAGATGTTCGCCACCTGCCACTTGCTGACCTGAAATGACCTGACGCAATCATTTCCGGCCTCTTTCTATCTTACATGCTAGATTACGAAAATAACGTTATTATTTTAATACCAAATGGATTATTTGATGCGAATCATACGATTTTACCGCTTGATTACATATCTTTATAATTTTCGTAAATGTTCTGTTTAGGTCACTCACAATTTATGGATAGCTTCTGGTTAATGCTCGAGATATGAAGCGTTTATACTGATTTGGCATTGATAGAAATTAAGACACATAGTTAAGTATAAAAACTCTGTTAAATCTATACTAACAGCATGATTTTTTGAGTATCTAAAGATATAACCGATATAGTGCAATCATCTATTCTTATTTCGATAATATTCATTTCCACAATAATGAAATACCAATATCGTACTAATAGATTATTCTATTTCTCGAATAAACAAATCTTCTAGGTAAAAGTAATCCAGTAAAGAAATCTTGCAAACATATTCAGCCTTGGACGCTAGAAGATTGAAATTTCCTAAAGGCATGATGTATAAGATTGCTATTATTTGATCTCTAGTTTTTCTAACAAATTGAGTGTATATGTAGGCTGGAGTTTCTGAAGCCGAATATGAGCATGATTACAATACCATTAGCTCATTTCAATGTAACCTCATTATCACTCAAAAGGCTCCGCTAAAGAAACTACTGAATACATACCTGCAGATAATATTTCGCTGCGTGTCATTGCATGCAATTAATCAAATTTAAACCAATCTAGTAAAATTTATTCACATTTTTAGATTGAATATCGGATTCGCTGCTCTACGTACGTCCGAACTTATATCCGTGTGGACATCTGTTTTCATTGGTATCTTGGAATATGATATCAATTTAGCTATGCCACTAAATTCTTGCATTCTAGAAAGCAATAAAATAAATGGAACATTTGCGAAATACCTTGGTAGCAACGTAAATGAAAATCTAAAATTGAACGTTTGTGTAAACGAATCTTAAAGCTACTTTATTTTTGCATAATGAATTCCACAGTGAAATTTAAATATTTTTTTAAATATTAGATATAAAATCTTTCTCGTTTTATATTGTAAACCGTTAAGTAGTTATAAAACATACCTAATCAGAAGGTTGTTTCCTCGTAGCTAATATATCTTTATGAAATTTTTCACCTATACATTTTATCATTTCGTCAAAAGAAATCCTTGACTAATCATTTTTAAGGGAAATAAATTTAGAATTTGCGAGATATTGAATCGCCACTGAATTCATTATCTCAATCATTGGTCACAAAATAAATAACAATCGTTTGAAAATAGCGCCAAATATCGAAATTATATTGTTACCAAAATATTTAATATTGATACAAAATAATAATTCTCTGATAAATATGAGAAATTTAACCGGTATTATCAAATCAAAAGTTTGCTAATAAGTTATTCGCTATTGCATTACAAGAAGTTTCATTGTCTGTGAAATCACCTCATCAATGCGGTCTGTGTTTTAATACTTTTAAAACTCTCTCATAATCGAATTGTTCGTTGAGCAGTTCCGAAAAAATGCTGGTTATAATTTAAACCAATAAGTGGGGTAGCGCAAGAAAATAATGCTCACCAAAAGAATTTACAATCACATTTTTGTTCAAATTCGTATTCGATTCTCTCATATCCCCGGTCACAGCAGAGCCGTTTGCATGAATTCGCTGAATATGTCGAGGTTGCGTTGCAGCTACGACCGGCAACACCTGGATGCCCTTTAAAAACGGAAAGAAAAAACGTCGTGACTGATGGAACAGCGTGCAAATACAGATATCATGTCATTTCACTGTTTGACGGTAAATTGAATAATGTCAGTTGACACATTGACGTATATTTATTTACGTTAAGATGTTTCTAAAGGGCGTTTTGAGTAAAACAATTTCACGCAAAATCGGTCATGAAATGTATTACATTGGATAGAATTTGGATGTTAAAATGAATACTAGTCCTTAATGGCAATACAGAAAATTTAACACATCCAATAGTGCTAAGCAAATCAGTCATCTTAATTAGTATTATTAAACAACATGTTTGCACCAATCCATACTGAAGTATACCGGTATTATTTAAATGACTTACCTATAGTTGGATCATATCGACAATAATTTGGGGATTCTTCCAGGTATACAAGTTGGTTTTTAGGAATTATATCTGCCAGGGAAGTATCTCGGAACCATCTGCGTTTCTTCCACATGTTTGAACTCCTGGTACTGGCGATTCGCGTGGGGACGAAATTGGAGGCCGCTTGAGATTGTTGGAATAGGTCGATTGGGAGCGAAACGGCCATTGTTGACCAAGTATTCGCATGCGGGACACGCTGTTGAACAGGCCTCAATTTATCACGACGAGGATCATATGTGACGCGAAGCGCTTCGTCGTAGGCGGATTTGAGCACTTTCCCCACTTTCCGAAATTCATTTACTCTCTGCCAGCATGTACGCATTGTACAAGCACCGCTCACACCATGACATTTGCACTTTCGCATCCGATTAAACCATACCAACTGTGGAAGTAAAACAGATGCCTTGTGGTGACGACTTATAATTAAAGATTATTTGTTATAAAGTTTTGGTTTCAGGGACATTACTGTATATATTTATTTACAGTAGAATAACGCGGAAGTGTCGACAGGCTACGCGCACTCAGATTTTTTGCAGTTATTTTTGTTGTCTACCGGAATAGGCATATTACACGGTCACATGATATGGCAATCTGACTATTGAATAGCTTACTTAGTAAGGATGATGTCCAGTATCTGATTTAATCATTATTTTATTCTTTGTTCAGGAAGAGAAGAGTAACAACATACATATTTTGGCAAATTAATGAACATTACATTACATTACATTAAATTGCAAAATTCTATTGAACATTGCTTTTCGGTAGCTGCTCGAGCCTTTGCTCTATATATCGAAAATGATACATATTAAAATCGAAAAACAAACCAGAATCTCAATGTAACACAACAGATCCTGGTCCTTTTAACGCGGATCGCTATGGCAGATCTTATACAACAAAACAAAACTTGTTTTTTGAGAAATTCAAAGCAGAGAGCACAGCGCTTTCCAAGCCGTTCAAAAGAAGAACTGTCGTTATAAATTAAACAACATGCGCTGGTCAATCCGAGTCATTAAAAAACACTGAAAACAAACTCTGAAGCCTTAATTCGATTCCTTGAATTATGTAAAGAAAAGATGGATGGTCGAAGTAAAATGTATTAAAGATTTTCGACCAGATCCTTTTTCATTCTTAAAATTTACCAGCCAAGAACTAGTTGCGTTGTTACACGTGATTAGTATCAGGCGTCGCGACCTATCAGAGTCAAATAATTGCGAATAACATTTTGAGAACGGGCCTGTATATTAACAGAATCATATACGCACATAATTAACCTTGAAGATTTTTCCGCCGCGAAGAGTCAACACGGTAAAGGATCCAGTTGAAAATTCGTTTACCAGACCACACAACATTTGGCTCGGAATCAGGTGAGACAAGCGAGTTGACAATCAACTGAGTCATTCCCGAACATGTTCAATTGTTTCGGTTGTATACAGGTGCGATCAACGTGTACAAATGATTAGCCTGCTTACTCATACAACGGATCATGTAGGTTAAAGTTTAATAACGGCAGATCCCCACGTCAAACTATGGGGTTATTTACACCTTCACCTTGTTGGCCGTAATTTTAGGCGGCATTTGTAAATTCAACTGGCCTGCTGAGGAGACATTCCATGCAATGCTTCAACTTCCGCCTGATCAATTCCACGTAAACGATTTCCAAGCTATGACTGGTGTTCAGAACGTGATCAGTTGGGGTTGATTCCCGATTCATATTCTGCCTCCGTTTATCTTTGTTGTTTCTATAGATGTTTGCCGAATAGCAAAACATTGTTCGAAACCTCTGTTTCATGACTATGGTTTTTGATCATTCATGAAAATATTCCAAAATCATAGGTAATTTCATCATTGCGATGGCATTTGTCAAATTTATTAGGGCTCTAAGCAATTTTAAATTTGTGAACCAGTTATTTGCTTGTAAGCATAATTGCGCTAATAGCTATAGAATAAACATTTTAACGTGTTCATTTATTTTCAATCCATTCATGTCAGTTTGCTTGCTTTTTATTTTGCAAGGGATTTCCTTTGATCATGTGTGAGAAGAACAATCCAACGCTGAGTTACAAGAAAATTATTTAATACTGGAATTTATCGAATGAATATTCCTCATAATCACGCAGTGTTTTAAGTATTTTGTTGCAATTAAGGGCGTGAAGTAATTTAGCGACGCCGATCACGAGCTTTTCAACCATGCTCTGACATAACACAAGAGCGAGATCAGCAGAACGACCCAATATATCGATCGCAAACACAAATTATTTCTGCTTTTTGGACAAACCACATGAAAACGGTTCGAAAGACTCCATTCTCTGGAAGGTGAGCAGATTGCTAGCGTCAGCCACCATCAAAGGATATGCAACCAGTCAAGGTCAGTTAAACCTGCTCGAAATTGTTAAGGCTTGGATCTAACCGGTCGGTCGATCTGCAGATCGGGTCAAAACGACAACCGTTACGTACACCTTGAGTACGGTGTTGCGGTAACGCAATCTACTTATATAAGATAGGCGTAAGATTTATTATTTGATGTGTGTCATAAAACGCGTTTGATCAGTTCACGTTGTATTGTGTTTCGAATTTCGTGGGTGAGAATGATTAGTGTTGGAAAGGTTGCTTTCAAGGGTGAATTGCGATGCAATTCACAAGTGAGTGCGAAAAGCAGGGTGGACTGGTGTAGGTTTGTTAGAGTGTCCTCGAAGCATGTGCAAACAACTTATTGAACAATTAAACAGGGATCGCGATTTAACCTCGATTGACCTCAGGTAATCCGACCCTGCACAAAGCCTATGAATTCATATTGAAAATTTATTGGTGTACTCAACGGGTATAAGTGAAAAAATTTACATTACGTCTAGAAAATCATTAATTGATATTTGGATCAGGTATTAGTTGCGAACTTTGTTCAATCGGTCCTTCAAAAAACTATGTAACATCAATGGTCAAAAATTGTCAAAATTAATTTTTCTATACATAGAGGACACGTTATTGTTTTGTTGGATGCCATTAACATAGCACCTAATCAGGAATCATCAAATGATGTGAATTCACAATTTCATCGAGAATAAATTGAAATAACGAAAACTTTGAATTTCAAATTGTTTCACTAATGGCATTCAACATTCGTTTTCAGGGAAAGTTCGATAAATACCGTGATTATTGTTAAGCGCAACGAACACTTTACGGAGAAACAATTTCTGGTTATGTTTTCGAAAAACGGGGTAGCATTTAGTAATTCTAATTTCTCAGAGTCTCAAACATATTTATGTTTACTATTGTATCAATGGATCAGGGCTTACTGAAGAAACTCATATTATCTTCAACTTAGAAGTTGCAAACAGCCAGAAAAATGTATTGATGTTCGTGTAAGAGTGACGTGAGTGCAACACTAGATTAGTTAATTACATGTGCCTCAAGAGCGTAAACTGTAAAAACTCTGATTTAATATGTGTGGCTCATTGTAAGTACCCAATTCAAGAGTAGATTTCATCAAACATTGTAAGTGCTATCAGTAATAACAAAAGATTACGATGAATCGTATCGATTTCATGCATGAATTTGTAACATCGCAGGACGCATCGCATGAGAGAGAATGTCATACATTCTTGTAATTCAGTTAAACCTCTGCCAAACTAATTCAAATATTTTTTTAGAATATACACAAATTGCGACGTAAATGATTCATTATGCTCGAGCTAATGTTCTTGGCTCGAATTAAAACTTAAGTATATAATTTAAAATTAACTACAGATTATTAGTCTAATGATATTAATGACATTTATTAAATCGTCAACATGGACTTTTGGAAAAAGATTTAAAATATGTTCTACTTAATAAATAAAAGTAGTTAGTCAATGTATACTTAAATGTTTAAGGTAAAATTTCAGGCAGAACCATTCAACTATTATTTCACGAACCAGTATTTGGGCTCAAAACCAATTTTAAACTTTTCATTCCCAAAAATTATCGGAAACGTGTGATAAAAACTTATTGAATTGGCTAAACTTCATTACTGTTTCCATAGAATTTTCAATTCTCAGACGGATACAATACCTAATTGATTACTATTAATTGGCTTTGGGTGAATTATTCGATATTGTCGAGTCAAGTGAAAGGTTTTTCAAATAATTCGAGTCACTTACAACCTTTGAATCTATTTATTCCTGTATGATCATTGTGGGCTTTATTCTTTCAATTTCTGCGAACTATTGGGCGGTACCTGCAAGAACGGTTCGACGCTCTCAAAACAAAGTGTGCGAAACCTTTTGAATACGTTATTAATGACAATACTAAAGCTAAATCCCAGAATTTTGGTTGATCCAATATTTGTATTGTTATTCCTGGATGATCAACCTTGGAATTTTAATAGTATTGAAGGTTCTGTAAATTTTGAAACGCAAGGTGCACAGTTCGAGAAGCAGTGATTGAGCGTTATGCTTTTAGATTCGTTGATAACGAAATGACTGTCAACAATTTCTTCAGAAATTATGATCACACAACCAATCGAAGTTTGTCTATTTTTGGGTAATTTCAAGCCGAAAAATTATTTATCAAAATACACATGAGAACAAAGTTGACATCAGCTTTCCTTTTTATTGATGTTTATTAATAATCCCAATTGTTTACTTACTCTCCGACCGGTACGACGATTGTGAATGTTCATTTGGGTACGTGCTTTCGTTTGAATAATGTGTAATGTTTCAGCTTGTAGCTGTTCCGGTGAAACCCATTGAAACCGTTTAATATCGGGTGCGCCTGTGACCTCATCGGTGCTGTAGTTACTTTGAGTAGCATCGTATGATAAAGAATCCGTATTTCTCAACGTCATTATTCGCTGCTTTCTGATATTCAAAACACCAGGGAAATGATGTGAACTTGATCGAGTTTCGCGCTTAATTTTATTTTGTTTTGCTCTTTTACCGTGCAGTTCCGTCTCACGACGATTTGCCCTGTCCCAGAGCTCCCTGTCGTTCGCATCCAGGAATAGCCGCGTCAGACGCATAGCGAATTTGATGGGATCGCTGCAACCACCCCAAGTGAAAATGCCTTCCGAATCTTGATCTTGTCCTTCTCGTCGGAGTGGATCGCAATCGCAGGTTCCCATTTGTCCCTGGCTGCATGCACGTGTAATTGCTTGAACCACGCCTGCAGCCCATGCCGATGAGAGAAAAGCAGTTTCTCTGGAGCCTATGGCCAAAATGAAGTAAAAAGAATTTGACAGTATGGATATTTTAAACGTGGTCAGATATGACAGATACATGAACCCTGATTATTTGAATTTGATTTGGGTTCAAAGTGGATTACCAAACAAGATTAAATTTTTCTGGCAGAAAGACACAAAGTATATATAGATAACATTTTAATAAATGGCATTTTATTTAATGGGCTACTTCCGCTTATAAATCTCGATTCAAATTTTTGTAAAACACCCGAACAGTTCAATATGTAAAGTTGTTAAACGAAAATATAATTTGCATTTTGGTACTCACAACACTACCACATGCAATCCACAACCCATTTATGGCTGGTTGTGTTCATCAGGTGGTGATAGTTTGATTCGATTCAGTGAGCCTTGAAACAGTTGTAGAGTGATCTTAATTTACAAAGTCGAAAAAACCCAACAGATGGAAAGATGGGTAGAGCACTTTTCTCTCTCTCTACTCCAGGGACAGTACGGTTCTACCGCATGCTCTTGAAAATGTCGAGCGGTTGCCGACCATTGAATATCTAGATACTCCCCTTACCCTGGATGATCTTACTAGGGCAATCGACCTCTTAGCAAATGGGAAGGACCGTGGTGACGACGGAATTCCACCTGAGCTCATCAAATGCGGTAGAGCAGCAATATTACAACCTCTTCACCGTTTGCTTCTTCAGTGCTGGCAGGAGGGGGGTGTCCCAAAAGGGATGCGAGACACAAAATTCATCACGCTATTTAAGAATAAAGGTGACAGAGGCAACTGCAACAATTACAGAGGAATCTCCCTTTTGAATCTTGTAGACAAATTGTTTGCTGAGGTCTTACGTATCTGGCTACAAGTTTCAGCTGAAAGAATTTACTCCGAATCTCAATCTGGTTTCATCAAGGGAAGATCTACCGTTGACATGATCTTCTCCCTGAGTCAACTTCAAGAAAAGTGTCGGGAACAGCGTATGCCACTATACGCTGTTTTTATTGATTTAACAAAGGCTTTCGACGACGTCAGCAGGGAGGGTCTTTTTAAAATGCTTGATCTCATAGTCTGCCCCCCAAGATTGCTCAAACTCGTTATTTCGTTCCGCTCAGGCATGAAAGGCACAGTCCATTTTAAAGGTGGAAATTCAGAAGCCTTTGAGATTCGCCGAGGCGTTAAACAAGGGTGTGTTCTTGCTCCCACGCTGTTTGGCATTTTATTTGCTTTGCTTCTGAAGCACGCTTTTAGGAAGAGGACAGAAGGCGTTTACATACGCACGAGAAGTGATGGTAAGCTTTTCAACATGAACCGGTTGAGAGCACAAACCAAAGTACGGGATGTGATAATCCGTGACCCGCTGTTTGCCGACGATGCAGCCTTTATTGCTCACTCCCCAGACAACCTACATTCGCTAGTGGACTGTTTTTCATCGGCATGCAAAGACTTTGGGCTAACAATCAGCATGCGCAAGACCAAAGTCCTTGGTCAAGGGACTGTATCGCCTCCAATCATCACTGTTGGAAACTGTCAGCTTGAACCAATACATCATTTCACATATCTTGGTTCAACCATTGCGGATACCTCTCGCTAGACACGGAGATTGATAAGCGGCTTGGCAGAGCAGCTGTCATTTTGTCCCGATTGAACTCTCGTGTTTGGGGTAGCCGCAAACTGACTGTAAAGACGAAGATGATGGTGTACAGCGCGTGCGTACTAAATGCTTTCCTGTATATCAGTGAAACCTGGGCCACTCACGCAAGACACGAACGGAAACTGAATGCTTCCCATACGTCGTACCTTGAACATATCGTGGATTGACAGAGTGACTAACGCTGAAGTGCTTACCAAAGCTGGTCTACAGAGCATGTTCACCCTATTGCTACAGCGCCGCCTGCGGTGGCTTGGTCATGTCTATAGAATGGAAAATGGTCGTATTCCGAAAGATCTACTCTATGGTGAGCTGCTATTAGGAAGTCGACCGTTGGGCAGACCTCACTTGCGGTACAAAGACGTTTGCAAAAGAAATATGAAAGCTCTTGGCATTGACCCCGCGAGCTGGGAAGAACTTGCTCTTGACCGCTCACTTTGGAGGCATTGTTTAAAGCGTCGTTTGCAAGATAGGGAGGAGCAGATACAGCTCTTGTCTGCTGAACGCAGATCACGCCACCGGCGTGTAACTGACGCCCTACAACAGTGTTCTAACCAGCGTTGCAAGCGATGCGGGAGAGATTGTTCCTCCCGAATCGGACTGTTTTGTCATTTAAAAAGCTGTAAAACATGGAAAATCATTCGATTGTGATGTACATCCATGGTCGACATCGACCGAAGGAGGCCAAAAACAAAAATTTAAAAAACAAAACGCAAATATATCTGAATAAAATATATGTACGAATCTCCCTTCACTAATGCCTTTTACAAATGAATAGGTGTTATAAATTATTCGTCATTTGTATAATTTTCCAAATGGATATTTCGCCCAAGAGAGAATAGCACGTCTTTCAATGCGAGCTAAATCGGATTTGTAAGATTCTCTACTCAATTAGCAGTATCACAACGGCTACCAACTTTTTATTTAGCTTTCAGAACAGAAGTCATCTCAATGTTTGAGATACTGCTGTTCAAAATATTTTAATGGAGCACATATGAAGCTAGTCCGCTACAATTCAAATTTCTACAAAATTTAAGGTGTTAGTCAGTACTCATCTGGGCATTTGTTCGCATTTTGCTCGAGCAAATTTTGTCACAATGTTGTAAAAACTGCACCAATGTTCCGCTTCTGTTAAGTCTGGTAAAGCTCGAGGTGCCAACAAATTTACTTAGCAAAGATACTTAGCAAAATATTTTAAAAACATCAGCTGCTTCAATTCATGTGCCAACTGGTTGAAAAGTGCAGATGTTAGCTTGTTCGCGGTTTTGCATGATCATGGCAACATCGGTTTTCCTTAAATTTTTTAATCATCATTCATCGTGAATGATTCATTTGTTATGAAATCAGACATTATAACCGGGATACAATACACAAAAATTCACTACCGTTTAGTCATTTATATTTGGGAAATAGGATGCATTTTTATATAGGAGAATGATGACACCATATGAAACTGGGTTGGTGAGATCAACCTAGTTTCTGGCAAACATGCGGAGCACTTCGTAGAATTGAAATGAATTATATATTCATTTGCATGCTTTTCCGTCACAAAACACCCCACGACCGGTTTCGTGCTGTTTGCACTCATCCGGTAGGGGCAGTAAGATCAGGATCCGCATGCGCTTGAAATAAATTATGTTCAGCATTATATGCGTTGATATCTAATGTCCTTTAAGTATTTTGCAGATACTCGAAGAAAGAGCATGTGTTGTCAATTCCATCTCAAAGTAGCATTCAATCCCAAAGTATGCTACTTACCTGCATTTCTGTGTTAACTTTATACTGTAAAATCCATTCAAGGATTGATAATTGCTTGAATATGTGTGCAAGGTTTCAAGGTTTCAATCAGCTCATGTAATTAATACTTCATTGCAGTGTGCAAATAAGTATCATATTAAACATATTTCTTTCGAAATATTGCACATGATGAGGAAATCTCGTCTCGAAACCCTTCTAAGTTATTTCAACACATCTTATAAGTTATCATTAAAAGAGCATACTTTCGTACTTACCTCTTTGTAATATTCCCTCCAGGCCACTAATCGGTAGAACATTACTTGAGCCATGTTGCGCTCCGTACAGAAGATTCACTGCTGAGCAATTCCACTGTTCGTGTTTGAACTGATGGATGCACTCATGCAATCCAAGTTGGGTTCCTTCTAGCATGGCCCAAACCAATCCTGTGTGGTGAAGACATATTTGGCGCTGCTTTTCAGTCAACCCACTCAAATCTCGGCATATGAGAACCTCTTGCTTCAAACGTTTGTCATTCAGATTTGGCAGTGGCTTCAAATCGCTTCGCTTTCGTGAATTCAATATGGGATTCTCGTTAGTTATCAGATGTGGTTCATTAGCGTTTTCAACTCCTGTTCCACGTAGAGTGAGCCTTTGAGGTGGTGGTCTGGGTAACTCATATCTTATAATTCCAGGACGATACATGTGACTGGTTGATTCGTGCACTTGTGGATATTGCTGAGCGGAGAGTGCATAGCGTTTTAAATCTGATGAATAAGCAGATTTTTCGATTGCCAACCGATCGGATTTTCCTAGCAGATCCTGGATCCTGAAAACATTACGTAAAATATTCTGAAAATAATCGCAAGAAATAAATAAAATTTCTGTTATTGCTTGGAATAAGATCTACTATTTTTTCCGTAATTATATCAGTATTTTTAATATAAGCTAGTGAGAAAAATCATTAGAGACATTAATTCCTGTTGTGAATGGAGAGCTCTACCAGTACGGCCAATTAAAAGTGTTTCACCATATTTTATGTTGAAATATTCAACAACAAAATTATCACAATAGTGAATGCAGATGTTGCAGTTGAGATGACTTAAAACAAGCATTGTGAAACAGTCGGGATTTTCACTGAAATTTAATTTGATTGTAGCATACTCACGTGCTTTGTACTGGTGAAGAAGGTCAGAGCGATTACAATTTGGTTTGACAAACTCTGGGCCCAGAGGAAACAGCATACTTAATTAAAAACATATATAGCTTTTCATTTCCGTTATTTAATTAAGGTAAACAGAAAAAATGTTCTTAGTAAATTAGAACCAAGAAAATAACACGACACTTTATGAGCTCTTAGAAACGGCGCCAATTGTTGCGCGAGAAATTTTTATGATCTTAAAATTCCCACAACGCTTATCAATAAACAGTATTTATGCCAAGCAGAATTTGAATTGATTGTATATCTAAATAATCACACAGAAATGTTACAAACGTACGGTAGTTTGTGTGTGATGGAGATGCATGCAAATGAGCATTTTGACTTACATACACTGACTTACATGTTATTGAACAGGTTGGTCATAGCAACCTTAACCAACGTGGGAACAAAAGCGCAATTCTAGATACGCATTTTACGCAGGTGAGTTACATTATCAAGTCATCTCGTGAGCGTTCATTTTTCTAACGGACTGACGTGAATACATACTACACAATGTAAATCGAGATAAAATGATCCTGTTTTTACCAAATTAACTTGAAATCACTCGAACTTAATATAGAGCGCTTAGCGGTAAGAACAAAAATAATTACATAAAATCAATCTCCTACACAAAGTTTCACATGCTATGCTTCAAAATTTCTGAAAATGTTTTATCCAAGTCTGCGTAATCTAAAAATGTAACTTTATTTTAAATTAATATATTTGTGTTGATTACTATGGATGTAAATTTAAAGGAAAAGTTAAAATGAATATTTTTAAGATTGTGCTTTAGTTTATAAGAATCTACTATGAATTTCTATTCGGCCTCTAGGGTGAATAAACTATAACTGATACATAGATTGCTTCAGACAGAATGCTACTGATATTTCATAACCTTCGCATTGATCCATGAACGACGTTGACGAATGAACAGATTATTTCTGCGAGCTCTATGCGCCGGGTAGAATAATCAAGTTTTTTAAATGCTACTCTTCTGCTCATTTGCATGCATCTCCATTACACACACCCAACGACCGGTTTGGTGAGGTCTACCCTCATCAGGTAGGGACAGTAGGATCATGATCCGCATGCACTTGAAACAGTGGAAGAATGGTAAACAGTGTGTGTGTGTGATGGAGATGCATGCAAATGAGCACTTTCATTCATGGTCATGTGTTCAAACCCAGTCTTCATCACTGGGGGCTCGTGTGATTAAACTGGTTGGTCATACTAACCTTACCCAACAGTGGCATACAAGCGCAACTTGTTACTCTTCTGTTTCAATATATGTGAAACCTTGTTCTGCCTATCATTGATCATTGCAAGAAGCACGAACCCGGTCGTGGCTTGTTTTCACAATGCAAATGTATGCAATTATTGATATTTCGAATATTTATAGCCTCTTCTTGAGGAATAATTTTGTTGAAGCCAACGATCATCATGAAAATTCGTTTGAATAAGCATTCGATGTTCCGCGAGGAAAAATGTGTGGATTTTATCTTGATAGTCATTGAGAATGATCACATAAATGTACCCAGGTAAACGCTAGGAGTTCAGTTTATCAATTCAGAATTTTAAAATATCTTCTATGGACTGTATATCCCTGAAGAATTTCTCAAAACAGTATTGAATTAGGCGCGTTATAGCTTTACCACTATGTTATTCGCATGTCATGCTCCTGGGTCTAAAGACAAACAAATTAATTCACCGGTGGATTTAAACCATCTATGTGTGTGAGCGTCGATGTGATTGAACAGGTTGGTCATGGCAGCTTTATCATAGAGTGGCTTACAGTTTTAATTCATGCTTACAAATTCTTCCGTTATTCCAAGCCTACATGGATTGTCAGCGTACTGCCCCTAGCTACAGCACTAAGGTATGTGTGAGGTGTGTGATAAAATGCATACGAATAAAGATTTTTAGTTCAAGCCCATGGGTTTAATTGATATACATGTGTGTGAGCATATGTGCTTATTCAGCGATGGCTTACAAAATTACACCTCGTTTACTATTTATTCATTGTTTCGAGCCATGCAGGTCCTGATCGTACTGCCCTACCTGATGAAAGCGAACAGCACGAAACCGGTCGGTGGCGTGGGAACGAACTGCATGCAGATGCGAACATTAATACGCCTTTTATTTTTTAGTCTGAGATTAGAGTTGACCTTTGTGGGATACGGCGGTTTAAATAATAGTTTGATTTAATGTAAATTGTTTGTGCTAACATTGTGTAGCGTATTGAATTAATTATTAAATATTGTAGCTGGTTGATTCCCTGAGCACAATAAAATTCCAACCTATTGACATGATTATCTAGAATTTTTAAAATACTTTTTCTCGCGATAAAATATTTTTTATTTGCCGGCCAATTCGTTTATTTCCATTTCAATTTAAATAATGTTGCTCGCAATAAAAATCGACAAATGCTTCATTACTGGCACCAGATAAATTCTTGAAGTTTAGAGAACAATATCCAGAATTTTAATTTTAATTATATCCAGTGAAAGGGACACTGTGTTACACGAAATCAAACATCAAAATCAACGTTATATAGACCACCTGTAGCAAACTCTACAACAAAACAAATCGCATGTTATCAATGAAAGAATGTCAGTACAACTCGATTGCCTAATGCACAACAAATACGTCAATTTCAGTAGGAAACTAGCTAATTATTGTAATTTAATTTGTACGGCTAACAGTATTGTTTTTTTGAGAAATCAACTAATTTTGAACAAAAATGGACGAAGTACTTAAACACAAGAATGTACGATAGCAAATGTTTTTTCAATGAAACCCTTTTCTAAAGTATTGTGTTGCTCACATCCCCGCACTTACTATAGCAACACATTAATTTGGTCTCAATAAGCGCCTTGAGTGTTTGACCAATAATCACTTTGTGATTCTGTGTTTGAACATCGTGGTTCGTTGTACGAACCATATGAAGCAGTGGATTTAAAGTATAACTTTGAAAACACCTTTCTGTTGTCAAAGTATAAACGCATGAAACGATTTTTATTGATAATCAAAAACGTGGAAATAATTATTTTTCAGTCATATATTGCAGTATTCGGGTTCAACTGGGTTTCTTTGTTAGCGAGAATGGCAGAAATGTTGGAAATGTAAAATTTCAACGCAGGTGGGCGCAGCTGTTAAATACATTAGTGTTATTCACACCTAGATTGTGGATGGCAGGTTCAGTGGGTGTTTCGAATTGTCAGTGAGTCACACTCGGCTTTTTCATGAAGTTCCTCAATGATGAACTTGGTTTAGCTTAGCATAGGGTTATATGCTCTGATTGCGTATCAAATTATTCGAATACATGCGATGGGGAACCAGAGAGACTCAAGAGACTCTCAATGACATGTCATACAGTTCAAGCTCACATTCTGTTAACTATATTAAACTGTTCATCGAACCTGTAGGGAAGGCGTACAGTTACCGCCGTTTTTAGCAAGGTTTTATAAGTGGTACAACGGAAATAACCTTATAAATTTAATTTTTTAAAATTCTATAGATCCTTTCGAATGTTAATTACTTGTGGGTGAAACTAGACCGTAGTTAATTTCATATGATATGAAAAATAAAATTTACAATAAAACACTTTGTTTTTCGTTAAAATTGCAGGCAAACCAAGAAAAAGCTTAAAAATACCCTTCTCGATTGATGCAATAATACTTTGATGAAACCCTAATTTAGGCTGTGAAATCTGTTACATCAATGTTTATTTATTTTGTTTACTCTCTAGGAACTCCATGAATGTGGTCGTTGGCAGGTTGCCTCGAAAGAAATGCGCTCAACACTCAGTATCGTAGACCAATTCGTTTAACATTGACAGGCCAAATGCATGATTGTCAAAACTGACAATCATGATTTGAGAAGTTAGCTGATATTATCGGAAGACGCGTGTCCATTCTGGCATTTTGGAACTGCACCACCAATCAATAAACATGTATCAGTAATCCAAGGTATGATTCGTTCAAGGTGGCTGTTATGTATAGTTTACTCCAGGTGTTTTTCTCGTATTGGTTGAAGGTCAAATTATATTAAAGCGCATACTATCTCTCCGGGATGTATATAAATCCATGTGACCAATCAGATGATTACAGACTTTATCACAACGTTTAATTTTTCTCGTTTAGAGTGAAAGTGTTTATATTAAATGGTCATGTTATTTTGATTCACATAACAATCGCTTAATCGAATCCGGTTTGCGCGTTAGTATTTAAAAATCCATTCGATAGAGTCCTTAATGAAAATATATAATTTATTGCTTATTAAATAATTGCAACTATTTATAAGTATTGAATACTGTCTATCACCGTGAGCGCTGCAGCAGATATTTTTCTTCCTAAGTCGAACTGTTTAGTCATTCTAAACGCTCTCGAGCCTGCGCTTTTGATATACATATATGGTCAATATTACCCGAAGGAGGCCAACAGAAACTGTATGAGCAACCATGATTATTGGGGATTTGAAAACAAATACATTCGCGAAGTTATACGTGAATGTCACTGTTAATGATATGGATGTAATCACCCTTTGGATGATCTTTCCATGCAGTAGATCTAAGTGAACCGATCTAATCAATGGAAACGACAATAAACAACCGGAAATTGGTTATGGTGTGAAAGTTCACAGGATGTGAGCAACCTAAAACTGATCGATTTACTCAAATCCATTATGTGAATCGATTATCCAAAGGTTGTTGTGTCGATCTGTTCAAAAGTGTTATTCTAAGATGATATCATTTTAATGAATGCTGAATAAATGTATGGCGGCGTCATTATTTTACAACGTTATCACTTATAACATGACAGAATTTGCACGTGTCTTACTCAATTACGTAAATAACATAATTGAAAAAGGGTCATTTGATTTTTCGATTGATTAACATGGATATTCTATAAAAATATCGTAACTAATGTTCATCTTTAATGTTTACTCATCCTATGAAAATATCCCTTTTTATAGACAGCTTTTATCTTTTGACTAAGTTGATGTAATTTTCAGGAGATAATGTAAAAACGAATCGTACTAATCTTGAAGCCAGCCTAGTATTTATAGATCGTTATCAAAAATTAATCTCAAAACTCCGATTACACCTGCCGTTATCAAAAACAAAGTTGATTTGTGGCCTTCGCAAGTATTCTATTAAATGCTTGTCTGAATAATAAGTTACACTTATAAATTTGTGTTAATATTGTTATTTCGTCTGGAAAAAGCAGATTAGCATAGGCTTTAAAAATGAAGTGAAGTGCAGATAAATCTCCATATGCAAATCTCACAGAATAAGAAGGATCATAAACAAAAAGCTCATTTGCATGCATTTCTTTCAAACTCGCACGACCGGTTTCGTGCTGTTGGCGCTTATCAGGTAAGGACAGTATGATCAAGATCCAGATGTGCTTGAATGCCACTGTTGGATAAGGTTGGTACGAACAACCTGTTCAATCACATGTTTCCAAACACATGTAGATATGGTTTTAGCCCATGATCGAGAACAAAAAGCTCCTTTGCATGGATGTCAATCACACAAACCCCACAACCGGTTTTGTGGATTTCCAATCAGAGACTCAGTGTTAGATGGACAGATGCACGACGCAGACCACAGACACAAACTTGATAATGTTGGTGCACGCTGACGAAGCAAATACCTTCTCAAGTTATTTCGGGATGTCAAAGCGCTTAAAGTCTTTAAGGCTGATAGACTAATTAAATCAAATATAAGGCTTCATAACAGGACTGAAGGAACAAATCTATATTTAAATATATTTTTGTCAACAACTTTAAATAATTATAAGTGTTTTTGACAAATCTAAATAAAATCCGAAAAAATTATCAAACCGTTAGCCAATGGATTATCAAACGCATTGGTTTTTAGCCGCGATTAATTTCATGCCAGGAAAAATTGTTCCAATATTCTCCCGAAACAATTAGTTACTTTCTGGAGATTAGTTATAAATATTAGTACTTTTGAGGACAAACCTTTTATTAATAAAAACAAAATTAATTTATTTCACTAGAATACTGTGATAAGAAATACCCTGGTATGAGTCTAGTCGCATGAGAATTGATAAAAAGCTTTATTTTATATGCCGGAAAAAATGAAGATTATAAGCAAGTGTACTAGATTACTATAGACTCAGGTGCAGTTGGCCTCAATATGCTGTCAATCATATATAGGGAATATACACATATATATTACATATATAGTACATACATAGCATATACATACATATTTATTTCTAGTGCAGTATAGAACTCATAGAATTGAACAACCGCACAACGTTGAATCAACGGTTTAGCCGGTCAGTTTTATGTGACGCCGTTCTTACCTCGCGATCCAGATGTATGTCTTACATCAGTAAGTTTGCAGTTTGAAGCTTGAAATATTAAATCCAGCGGAGCGTTCTACACCCACTAGAGGCTATTCCTTCAGAAATTGCTTCATGAATTAAAAATTTAATTTTACACTATCCAGAGTGCTATCTGGATGACAGAACAAAAGATATAATTCTCAATATTTTATTGTCTCACGTATCGGAAGTTTTCGACGGTTTTATTCTATGTAAACTCATAAGCGACGTGAAGATTACAACGCTTGTTTTTCACCATAGCAAGCGCAATCCGACAACGCCAGATAGCTCTGAATGGATGTACTGCCACAGCACCATCAGGAATCACTTACCACGTCATTCAAAAATACTTTTCTTGACTAGGCTTCGTTGTCGCTATTGCAGATGAAGGTGTCGTACTTGTCGGTCGCTCTTAAAAACATTCTGGTAGCCACAGCATTGCAAAAAGAGAAGTCAGGAGATCAGAACAATCTGCGATCCAGTGATAAGTTATCTTGCATTCACTCACATCTTTCGTTGAATGATCGGGTAACGATCCCATTGCATACTTTCGCGTACACAACCTTGTTTCGTCTGGTTAGTGAACGGTTCCTCGCGCGCAAAACGAATGCTATATATTTAATCGAATTGCGTATCACTGGTATAATCGAATCACTGATGCCGTTGCCTATAATTCTTGCTGCGGGATATGAATACGTCGGCGAGTAATAACGGATAAGCTAATCGACCAGTAACCGTAAGTTGGTGGTCCTTTTACTTCAGTTTATCGGTGAAAACGGCTTAAAATATTTCGCTTTTCGTGGTGATAGCAGAAAAGCCCCTGTTGCACACATTTTCATGTTGTGCTGCAAAAAATACTTACATTCATACCTGCGTCATGTAAAAACTTGCGTTTATCATTAGTCCCCGATGCCGGTATATGTGAAAATTCATCCATGCGAAATTCCCCACAGCTATTGACGTTCAGAATCCTCTGAGTTGCTTGTGTAATACTGTATAGTGCAGTAGAACGATATTTTGCCCAACAGTGAATTTTCGGATTTCCTAGCTGGCATACGTATCTAAGATATTTCACTTGGTTCACTAACGCATGCCACAGGTTTTTCTTACTTTTTTAAACCTACTGGGAATGTTGTCGCGGCAACGATTTGTGTGACACCACAACATTAGTATAAGGAAAGTGGCCACGGCAATTTGAAGTTAATTAACAGCTACCACTCTATCACCAGCAAATGTAACTCTGGAAATTCAATTCTATAATGCAGTCTGCGTCTATCTCAAAAGTTTCTCAACAGTCGTCTCAACGCATGCAACGTGTTCCGACGTGGAAGATTTATATGTCACATGGCAGTGATTCTAAATATGTACCAAATGACGTCACACTTTTGTATAAGTGCGACCGAACAAGACGTGGATACAATTCACACCGAACTCCTGTGCTGTTCATATGTAATTATGCGCGTTGATTTAATAGAATTACCAAGAACCGCCGCGCTTTTCTTGGACGCATCGCAAAAAATCTTTGACTTGAATTGATATGACCACTTGAACCCTTCAGCATCGACCGTTTTAAACAAAACATACGTTTATGACAGCCCCATACATCCTGCGGTTCAAACCGATGTTTGACCTACGGTGACTAACGTGTCAAGTTTCAACCAGCATTTATCGCTTCTTGCAACAAATTCTAATCGGCCAAATTCAGCCACACAAACTTCACGAAAACCGACACTAAGAAATCTGTTTTAAGTCGTGGCCGTAAGATTTGGTCTATGCGTTTTCGCATTTAAGTTTAACGCATCCATGACTAGTATGCTAAACTCAACTTTCACGATAAATAGCTTAACAAATATTGTTTTCTAGCATGATATTCTTATTCAGTTCCGGATGAGTATCTTTGTCAATTGCGACGAAAATGACGGTATTTAACGTCTTCCTTCCGTTCGAACCAACAGTTTTGGCATGCATGCTTATTATTTCTACTAGTCTTTATTAGAATACCTAACGACAACATTTTAAGTTACGTGTCATCAGCCTTTGCCAACGAATGAAGATCCTGTATCAGAATGCGATTAAACGACCACAAAATGGATTCTACTTTTTCAGATAGCATAACCTCGCGATGACTTTTGGAAGCCATCATCAATATTCGTTTGGAGGAAGCTGTAGTTGCTCAACTTCTTAGAGTAAAATAATGATTATTTACCTTTTGTTTATTTGTCTCATGAAGACTATACAATTTTTGGTTTATTTTATTCACTGATCTTTTAAAGTATTGACATAAGATAACTATTGTATTTGAGCCCTTTAATTCTTCTTATGCTCGCGCATGTGGATTGATACGACGGACATTTGTTCCGTCCCTCAATACAGTTATGCCACTGAAGACTATTTATTCCTTTTCAATTATCGGGAAGAAGGTAGATCACACCTGATTAATATGTCACCGACGGAAAATCTTGCTGTTAATTCTGTTTTGGAGTAACGTTCAGACCAGATAAGACTGTAGACTTATCAATTTCTCTCAAGTGTGGCTCAGGGTATCCGGTATTCTCTAATTTATATTTGATAAAAATTCACTGCGTAGAGAGTTATGATTATTTGGATTCACTAAGGAAAAACGAGGAAACAATCTTGTCAATCACGCATAGTGGTTTTTGCTAAGAAACGTCAAATGATAGAAGGATAGCCGATAGACAACTACTTTCGGTGGGCTTGTCAAAATAAGTCACTCTGGTTCACAAAAAAGTAGACCCAAACCTGTTCGCCGTATCTGTCCTGTCGCAGATGCGACTTGGCGATTTGATTCTGATTAAACACGAGAAATCAAACTGTGTGGTCCCAGAACTAAGGTAGGTATTAGAAAAATATTTCTTGTTTTAAAAATAAAACAAAATTGCGAAATAATCCAATGTGACGGGTTGATGAAATTGTATTGAACAGAACGATGTACATAGGTGAGATTTCAGATTAGTTACTTGTGGTTTATCAAGGGTCACAGTCAGCAATGATTGCCGAACATTTTTCGGAACGAAGGGAACGAATGGATTTCCGTACATGTTTCCTACTCAGATATATCTGAAGCTTTCGATCAAGTTGATTACTCATTATTATTTCAGAAGCTGCAGGATGCTGACGTCACTGGAAATCTAATAACGTGATTCGCAAGTTATCTGTGTGAACACAAAGCGAAAGTCAGAATAGATGGCGAAATTTTCCGAACTATTGAAGTGACGAGCGGTGTCCCACAAGGTTCAGTACTCTGTCCAAAACTGTTATTAATACTTATAAGTGATCCACCAAAACTGCTACGCTGTAAACTTGTTCTTTTCATTGACAAAATAAAAAATGGACTAAGGTAATCTTTGTTGAGGATTGCCTACTTTTACAAGCAGTCTTAAATAAGCTGCACCGGTGGTCAATACGAAATAAGTTGCCCTTCAACATCTGCAAGTGCAAAATGTTGCGAGTTGGGAAACCCGACCCTTTCTCATACATACTTAACAGTCACTCGCTTGAGTGGAGTATATCGAGGAACGATCTCGGTATCTGGGTGTGCGGAAATGTGAAGAACAGTCTGCAGTGCGAGGCCGTATATAAGCACACCGCACACATTGTCAAAGATACTCAATGCATCCATCCATCCAGTTGTCGACTGTTCAGACGCGTCCGAGGTGACATAATCCTAACTTACCGTATAATCACCCACACCACCCACACAGACACCTTTATAAAATTGGTTCAAATCTCCCGACCCGTAGTCACAATCTGACCCATCAAATACCACATTCTGGATTAAAGTGTCGTCGCAACTTCACGCAGTCCGTGTATGCTTTTTGTGGAACAGCTTACCGCCAGAAGTTGTTTCCTCGTCAAACGAAATCATAATTAAACAAAATCTACGATCTTTCATATTGAATAATACTGTGTTGGCCCCAGTTTACTGAAATTCTTTAATGATTCCTTCTCACTCCCAAACACCTGGAAAAAGAAATTACCAAAACATATATTTTCGATCGAAATTTCCTCTCTGCATTTCACAATTAGAATTACTGTTGCGCCCCCGTTGAAGCACAGGGATGCAAACATTAAATTAACGATTTGCTTAACTTTCATACATATATCCTATGGTATTGTACAGCTATTTGCGTTTTTCACCATAAATCTGTCATCTTGAAAATCTTGGAAGCAACTAGCTCAATTAAATTGAGTGAATCAAAAATAAATTACCAAAATATTATTAACAAATTTAATGATCAATAATACTACTAACAGAAAGTTATAAAATAAACATGAAATAAAATATTCTGACCAATTTCAACTACATCTGTGCTAATTAAAATTTTCATACAACAAATAGACTTAATGCTTAGTTTGATCCCGCTGGTAAATCCGATCTAGTGTCTTATTTGAATTATTATATCTCTGAAATAATTACAGGCAAATGTCTCTGTTAGTAATAATATAAATATTATTTTGTAGAGGAAAGGGTAAATATTTGATGTGTATGCTCATTTCTGCATAAAATTGAAGATATTATATGAAGTAATTATAAGAAAAATATTTGGCCTTAAACTTTATGATTAGAGAGTCAAGCTTGATCATCAAATTGTGTTGTTTTCATTTGTTATTTATATTGGTTACCACGAATGACCCCAGCATAATCCTTCATGGAATAGTGCTGACACCTCAACAGTCCAAGAGAAAAACGGCCAGCTTTCAAATACTACCCTAATGAACTTTTCGTAAAATATGGCTGTTCCAAACCAATTCATTTGCACGCATTTCCATCATTCACCCCTCATCCGGTTTCGTGCTGTTTGCACTCATCGGGTAAGGAGGATACAATTACATGCCTCAATTACTATTCAAATCAAAATTAATCATCGTAAAAGAATATATCATTGCGATAACCACAAAGTAATATGGGATATACGATCAATGTACCGGACTCACCAATTTGCCGAGACTGATTTTTGTACATAGCATAGGATTGCGAAAATTATGTAAACAACTCCGAAATAAGCGAAACGATATTTATGAACACTCAATTCCATGATAAACGTTTGTTTTCGTTTCGCAGCTCTCCCATGTATATCCGTTTGGCCAGACCCAGGTTTAAATATGAGAATTCACGGATAGATCAATTTAGGAACTGAGACAAATTTGCAGGTGTTAATATCCATGTCGCGAAGCGACATGTGGGTCTGGTAAGAAAGTCATATTAATTGAGTGTTTGATTGTTTCATCATTCCAGTGATTGCTGCATTGAAAACAGCACATGCTTGCGTGTCAGTGTGTGTGTGTGTGTATGAAGTATACCTCGGTTAAGGGGAGAAGGAAGAGGAGAACCACGATTCACAACGAGATTTAAGTGTTATTACAATCGCAGTCTTGACGGGGGAGTACGTCCAATATGATTGGTGGAATTCGTCACATGAAACTATACACGAGATTACGAAAACCATAACACCTGTGATGCTCATTATGTGCTAGAATAATAATTTAACAACAAGAATAAGTTGATTCGTCGAAAATATTGCTTAATTTCAATAAGACACCGTCTATTCGATGTAGAAATATTGAGAGGCAATAGAAAGGTTTGTTTTGATTGTAACCATTGACGCAAATATAAAAAGTGAAGTTTCTTTGGTAAAATAACGCATGACGAAATAGTCATACGGAAAAATCGCAAGGCTAAAGTCTGGCAAAACAATAGAACCATAAAATCGACTTCTTTGAATTTGTGTATTGAAAATTTAAACTGCGAAACGTCCATCGAATTTATTGAAATATCACTGGGCAGATATTGCTTACGTTCGTATTCCAGTAAACAGTTTTATTCTTTTCTCTTTCCGCCTTTCCCAATTTAGTAGTCACATATTTGTCGGTCATGTTTTTTTCTCACTGATAATTTCTTAGATCGTGGAAATTTCTATAATTATTTACCTACTAACCTATTCATATATATATGTGCGATTGTGATGTACATCCATGGTCGACATCGACCGACGGAGGCCAACAACAATTGAACATGAGGGTATTAAAGAAGTTTTAGTTCAACAATAACTGTATTAATAAACCGATTCGTTTACAGAACATAAATTACGAAACGGATAATTCAAGGATCAACTTAATATGGGTAAACCCAGTTTAGATTTATATTAAATTTATTTTTATTTATTGCGAATTAAAACTTGATATAATGAAAAGTCCTTTACCGAGAAAATATTGAAACTCGTGAGTTCAATTCGAATACACCAATGAATAGGAAAAATGTCCGACTAATACGATAGACAGATATGTAAATAAATCTACCTGGCTATTGCATAGATTGGGTCAAAAATCCTGCACCGAAAATATGTACTTCTGAAGTTTGGGGTATATTAGCGTAGTTTATTCATAAATCCATACACAAAGACAGACAAAGTCACCCACTGGTCTATAATATCTTAAATGAGTAGTTGGGAAATTGTTCTGTTACAATGCCTACCATGATCATGATTCATACGTTATTTACTCACTAAAATAATAGGAACAAAAAGAAAATATCTTTAATCGTTCGAATGTATCTTCAGCGAATAAAAATAATGTAACCACACAAACCTTTGAAGAACATTTACGGTTTTGAGAGAAACGTTAGAGTTGAAATAGGAAAATTTAAATTGCCAGTGACGTCAAAAAGAGGAAACAGTTTCAAGCGCATGCGGATCCTGATGTTACTGTCCCTACCTGGCGAGTGCAAACAGCGCGAAACCGGTCGTGGGGTGTGTGATAGAAATGCATGCAAATAAATATTTTGGGAAACCGTTTCGTTTTCCTCATGCATTGTGATGAAATGTGCCGAAATTTCAGGGTGCAAGATGCTTCAAATTCACGATATTTCAGTCTTCACTTGAAATTTCTCCAAACCGCGCAGCGAAAACCACAGTGCATAACAGTTGAAGCAAACATTTTTAAACATTTGAAAACAATTATAGATTACTAATGTCTGCAAAATAAAAAAAATTGTAGAATAAATTATTCTCGATTTAAAGGCCGCGCTAGCCAGCATGCCATTGAAACAATGCAGAGCCTCATTAAGTTATAACATAACTTTAACTGATAATTTAATTTTAATTTTCAAAATTCTAAGGTTGTGGTTACGCAATACGGCCTTTCGATCATTATAAGTTTTGAATCGAATAGTTTGAATTTTTAATTTCTAAAAATTAGGTATTAATTAAACATTCGTTTAAAAAAAGTATAATCAGCCTCGTTGATTGCGGTTTTGACAGAAAAATTCTGCATATTTCTGAAAACACAATCTAAAGAAACCCCAGTGGATCAGCAGAATGACTAAACGCTGGATTTAAAACTTATGGCAATTAAAGCTGAAAGATTTACAATAGGAGATGCGTGTAAAATTATAATAATTAGAAGTTAAAAATATCGTTCCATTCAATTCGTTGGGGGAGAAAAAAAGGTTTTGAGGCTGTGACTGTTTTCGTAACGTGTATGTACAAAATTACGCTTTAATAATTGGATTTCTATAACGTGATCATCCGGATGATTTTTGGTAGATAGGTGGCAAGTCAGAATTATTCAACATGAAAGCTTTCAAATGATGCTAAAAAAATTAATCCATAAGACGATGACAATTTTTCGTGGTAGCGTTTCAAAAAATTGGGCGGATTGATGATAGTTAATGCGGTTTGAGTATAACATTTTGACCACGTGCTGGACGACACTGCAACAAATTTAAATAGCTGCCTAAGTGAACACGACTTATCATCCATTATTCTGTAAGTTAATATAAAGTCTCTTCGAATGCGGTCATAGACCAGGATGCTCAAATCCTGTTGAGACAGTTGCTACTAAAGCGCTAGTTGGGCACAGAACATTTGCGTAGACAAGAACATATTAGATCTTCACTTAAATTTGTTAGAAACTTCAGATAGCTTTTTAGTGTATCATCAATATTATTTTCAGTTTGGTTTTAAAACTCTCACTTGCAAGAATATATTAGCAATCGTTGTGGCAAATTTTAGAACAAATGAAAGGTAACATCGTGGTGACATATTTCTATTGATACCGAACATGGTGACTTTAATATGCAAATTCTCACAGATTCTCACACAGATTAGATTACCCCCCATTTTGCGGATATATTACTGTGCAAGCGACTCTAAAGCGCGCTGATATGTTACACAAAACTATCGTTCCATTGTTAACTAAAACTAATCCATCTACTTCCATTTGGACAAACGTTAATCAGTATTCATCTAGAGACCTGAAATTGTCTCATGTTTGATGAGTCATGAAATAATCCTATCAACGTATTTGAATTTTTTACGAATCGTTCGCCTTATGTTAATTTTAGTTCTTATCCACCTCAATTGTAAGTTATTCTATTCTAGTTATGTCAAAATGCTTAAAATATTTGAACAAAAAACTATTTTCGATAATGCATCCGACTGGAAATGCTTTGAAGTGGAATAGTGTCATTGAAATAGATCGAATAGTACATGATTATAGGTTTCTTTGCGACGGCATATTATACCGCACCATATGGAAACAATGAATTAATATATCTGTCGGACATGTGGCATCTTGTCTTCAAAAGCGATGACAAAAATTACCCACATCTATTGGACGTTAAATGTAGCTGAGTGAAACAAGAGAATGACGATATTTCAAAGCAAATATAGAGGTTCCAGAAACACAATAGTTTAGTTACGCCAAGTCCTTGGAAAATGCAAAAATATTGCATTTTATGTGATTTTAATCGAAATAACAATAAAATTTCAATAACAAACAATACGGTACATAAGCACTACTAGTTTAAATGATATATGCTACGCAAAAAACTGAACCAGTGTAAATCAACTATTTCAAAATATTATTGACCTTCCTCAAATAAACCATCAGCATGTTGAGAGTCATTGCTATTCAAATAGAGATTTGTGTAGTATTATTACCAAATTTATGATTAGGTGATTGAGTTGTTTGGTTGCGCCAACGTTATCCCACGGTATACTCAAATTTCCATCTGCCTGTACACTTTCTCCAGTTCAAAGTAATTCAAAAGTAAATTCAAAGTTAATGGTCCAAAAAGTAAATACTTTACAGTAACCACAGATTAAAAATAGAGGGAATTCATAAAAACAACACAAATGTTTTATACACATGGAAAGTCAGCACGTGTATTCAGGTGCAAGGTTGGGTTTGGTCAACATATACTTGTCAAGTTCAGCCTTGAACATGTTCAGGCTTGTTGCGCAAATGATATGTGGGGGCAGGGATTTCCATAGAAAACAGACTCTGACAGCAAAGAAAAACCTTCGACAATTTGATCTGGAGTGTGGAATAATTAACTTGTAGCCATGAGATCTGTTACCACGTGCTTTCTTGCCGAGAACGGTGTTCAAAGTGGGTGCATCCACTGTATCAGAACTGTTGAAGCAGGATCAAGTCCACCCTGAGACGACGGTACGAAAAGGCAAGATGTTGTAGTGTGTTTGCATACCGCTCCTCGTATGGCCTGTTGTTCGCCCGTCACCAGTTTTGTAGCGCGGTGGTATACCCTTGCGCACGGTCTGTCCTTTTGTAGCCTGGGGACCCCATGCTTGAACAGCATACTCCATTGTTGGTTTGATATAGGTGTTAATTATACGTGGGAGTATCTGTTTTGAGAAACGACCGAAGATCCTTCTGAGCAATGCTAATATTTGGCAGCACTTTTTGTATACAACAGAACAGTGCCGTGAAGACTTCAGGTTACTGCTAATCCACACGCCCAGGTCTTTCTCTTCAGTAACCCATGAAAGTTGCTGAGATCCCAGAGAGTATTTGAATTCGAATGATTTACCGACGTTCAACATTTTACATTTTTGGATGTTGAATGGTAAGCAGTTCCGCAAGGACCAATTATGAAGTGCTTCGAGATCTTTTTGGAGAATTTGGCAATCTTCTATGGTGCGTATGCTAGTCCAAACTTTGATGTCATCCGCAAATAAAATGATTTTTCTGCGTACGATTTCAGGTATATCATTCGCGTACACGAGGAACAGTATTGGCCCCAAGACTGAGCCTTGAGGTACGCCACTTGTAACTTCTACTGAGCTGGATAGTGCCCCATCAACTCTAACCCTTATAACTCTACCAGTCAAGTAATCCTTTATCCAGGCCAATAGTCTGCCGCATACCCCGAGCTGCTCCAATTTTTGTAGCAGTATGCTGTGGTTAACACGATCAAACGCTTTCGACATGTCCAAGTAACAAGCATGGATAGGGCATCCATCGTCCACGGCTCGAGTCCAATCATCAAGAGTTATGAGAAGATTGGTCAGACAGGAGTGTCTTGTCCTGAATCCGTGCTGTGCGATGGAAAGAAGCTTATTTTGTTCCAAGTGTTTGATAAGTTCGTCGGCCACAAGTCGTTCGAGAACTTTATAGACCACTGGCAACAACGTGACTGGTCTGTAGTTAGACGCATCAGATCGGTTCCCTCCTTTGTATATCGGAGTGATTAGTCCACATTTCCAGTCATTAGCAACCGTGCTACAACTCAAGGACAGGTTGAAAAGGTCAGAGAGTGGTGAGAATAGAGCATGGGCGCATTGCTTTAGGATGAATGGTGTTATTTCATCAGCACCTGGGGATTTCTTTGTATTTAACCCGCGTAGCTTTACCAGGACACTCTCGGGTTTCACAACGATTTCGTGTATTGTATTCTGCGACCTGAATGCAGGTATATCGTAGGATACTCGCTCGTTAGGGTAGAACACTCTAGAGTAAAATTGAGCGAGTTCGTTAGCGGCTTCGAGAGCTGTGGATGTAGTTCCAGTCGTAGTAAGTAAAGCGGAAACACCTGGCTTAACCCTGGCCTTTCTGTTCACGATCTGGAAGAGGAGCTTCGGATTTCGTTCAATTTTATCCATCAGATTTATTTGATACTTTTCTTTATCCTCCTGAACAAGTTTAGTAACTTTGTTTCTCAACAAACGGTAAGATTTCCAAGATTCAGGTGTTGAATGCAGTATGTGGCTTCTCCACGCACAGTTTCTCACCTTTATCCATTTCCGTGTTCGACTGCGGATCACGAATTTGAATCCTTTTTTCAGTTGTTTTGAAACATATTTTGAGTGGAGTTCTATTTTTCGGTTGATTTTCTGAAGTATCGATGACCAGCATTGTTGGACATCAGTGCTAATCGGTGCCCAGTCGGTGACTTCTTGGAGAGACATTGATAATGCAACCGTATCGATTTTTCTTATCAACTTCTGAGCATCACTTGCTCTTATCGCTTCAGATATAGAGTCGAAAACAATGACTACATGATCACTCTTTCCAAGAGGTGCTTCATAACGGATATCCTCGATGACATTTTCCTCGCTAGTCAAAACAAGATCGAGAATGGACGGTGTGTTTGTGCCTCTGAAGCGAGTGCTGCTTGAGATGTGGTTGAATAAAGGAATTTCGTTGAACATTTTGTAGAAAAGATGATCAAGAGAGTTCACCGGTGGAATCTCGCTTTTTAGTAAATTCGGGAGATTAAAGTCACCCATGATCAGGACGTTGTTTTGATATCTGATCGTAAGGCACTACCTGGTAATGAGAAAACTGCAAGAAAAAGATCGGTTATAAAAAAGTGCTCATTTGCCTGCATCTCCATTACACACACCACGACCGGTTTCGTGCTGTTTGCACTCATCAGGTAGGGACAGTAGGATCAGAATCTGCACGCGCTTATTAGTTTAACAGAAATATCTCAATTTACCTTAGCATCACTAGTTGCTCATATTGCGAAATAAGTATCAGCTTGTTAAGCTAGCGATGAAAACTAATTCAAAATCAATGGTTCGTATCTCTTTACATGAATTTAACACCTTCAACACATATGTTACTTTGTTTAAAAAATTCTTATTGATATTCATAACCATCAACGTCTTCGTTTCAAATGCGAATGGCGATCTGTCGGAGTACAGTATAGATGCAATGCTTGAAATTTCACGAAAATGGAATTGACTAATCAGAAGGATTCAGAGGGCAATCATGGATTCAAATAACAGCGTCCTGATGCCTTATTTAAGCGCTTAGGTTGTCAAATAGTCAATTTGCAAAGGAAAGTGCCACATATATTGACTTCAAAAAACACTCCTGTTGAATAAATTATGTAAATCTAACATTTGATCAAGTAGGTTAAATGGAAATGGAAACAAAATTTATGCACGTTAATATGAATCGATTTGAAGATACAGTGAACTTCCTACCTTACGAATTACTTCCTGTTTCAGAAACATCAATAGCATCGAAAATTTCGGTCTTTTGTAAAACGCTTGAAAACAAAAAATAGCGCTTTTACAATTAGAATTCTGAGTTTCACACAAGAGGATGGAATACAAACAATATCTCTTCAAATAGTTTTAGTTCAACTAAGAACATTCGTCACCTAAAATGACCAAGCAAACGATCAACCGTTTTACGGTGAGCACCAATTTCACTTTTGTTGTGCATGTCAATAATTTGTTTTATGCATCAAGCAAACAGTTCGCGTTAAAATAATATTCAGATCAACACTAATGTAAGGTGATTTCATAGATCTACGGAAAACTGGTCAAGAAAACATAGATCAAAACTGAGAAACAAATATTCTTTCTAAATCTGATATTCTTGCAGATTCGATGAATCTCAAATCTCTAGTTGTATCAAACAATAGATACTGTCGTGGTGTAACCAGCTCAGCAATATCGATGTTCGTAGATTAACACAAGTACTTGTGAGATGATGGTGCGTATGTTGTATGTGTACAAGCGGATACCATTCCGAATACATTCATGCTTCTTCTGAACTTTGATCCGCGTTTCGAAGTATAAAAGACTACCGTAATCCGCATACCATAATACAATTATAAATGAGGATATTATGTATTCATCAGCAGAAAATACTGAATATAGCAGTATGCATAATTATCCAGTGTATCAAAGGAAGCGTGCAGTAATGTATGCGCCATCCAATAACATCCACATGAACACACCTAGTCACTAGCATAAAATCATCCTTTTTGTTCCTTAAATTCAATATGTTTCGTAGCCTGGGGCACTGTCTTTCTAATTTCCGACTATCCCCATCGTATCCAAGAGTCAGCATATTCTATTTGGTTGCTAGGGCAAAGTTGCAAGCACACGTGTTGTTGTATGTCACCCGGACAGAGCTGTCAGGTGAAATAATCAAGCGGTCTTAGTGTGCTTGAAACCACCCATAAGGAAAAGGAATCTTGGCAATGGGAACGCTACCAGGCGTGTATCATCTAGCTCGTGCGTATATCGATCGCAACATTGAATGACCTTGAAACTGCTCTATGCGGACACATGAAGATTAGGACAATATTTTTTAATAGAAAAACAATTATCGTGTTCATCGCTGCAGCGATTAAAAATCGGGACATTCATATTGAACAATTCATATTATTCATAGATTGTATGCAGTTAAAAAGCTATGCTTTACAAGACCCACAAAAATGTACATCGGGTCGGATGGTAAAAAAATCAAAATATTGTTAGATTATTGTCAAACATAAAAAACATACTTGTCCATGTGGATATCTAGTGATTTCTTGAAAACTTCAATGGTTCCGGATGGGGCCACATGAGTAGGTAGTTCGCTTGTTAGCACCAAGTTTCAATTGAAAAGTTGCTAAAGTTGTTTAGATTACGGTAACTGCTGGCAGCGAATTCTGAAGAAACTAGCAAAGACTTGGATAAATATGCTTCCAGCAGTTCGGCTTGGATCGTGAGGTATCCAGCAGATAACCATGACTTCGTGTGCTTTAGTGGCTTTGAAGTTAAAATAATGAAATTTATCTTGTATGTATCGATGCTTCCTTTGCGTGGGTCTCCGTAAATCTATTCACTTGAATAGCTGTATATAACAGATTTTATTAAGTTTAGCCATTCACTGTCATGTTTTATAAGCGAGATAGCTTTTGATTTATGTTGTCCGGCCTTGTAGTCTTTATCACTAGAGGAAATACTATCAGTGATAAACATTCAAGGATCCGTCGTGGAACGCCTAACAGACGAAAGCCACGTTCGTATAGACCAACATATTGAAAAGTAATTAAAAACTGCTACGAATCTACATACCTGTCGGCAGTCGCACGGTCCATAAGTTTGTTTCAAATTTATAGAGTAACGAAAGCCCGACTGTGTTTCATATCGGGCTTTTTTAATATAAATATTGATTTCAGACTATTAGCATGCATAACATTCATGCCATCATACAGGAGGGAACAATCGTTCACTTAATTTATGCGTCTCTATATCTCCTTATTAGAAAACAATTCTATTTTGTCGTCATTTAGTGTCAATAGATCATTCACCTCTAGTGGCATCGAGCATATCAGACGATAAAAGTCTAAACGAACTCTGATGTCAGAATAGGCCGCTAGAGTAATTCGACCTCCACGAAATCTATTTACAGGTGACAGCCGATGTGCAAACATAAAATATCAATAAGTGGGGTGAGTTCATGAGCCCACTGAATCTTATCTGTTATATCATTCTGAAGAATAAACATGGTTTCAATATATTGTGGTGCTCACAGCCCCATCACTTACACACCACAGCGGTTTCTGGCTGTTTGCCGTCATCAGTTGGAGACATTAAGGTCAAGTTCAGTGAGCCTTGAAACAGTAGTACAGTGGTAAACAAAGTTATACTTGTATGTCATGATTTCAATTTTATTTTGAGCATAGTTGACACCAAACATGAGAAAATGGTTCAGCGCTTGACACAGATTCATTCCATAAGAATAGAGATATATTCGAGATGATCGGGTTATTTATACATTATAAAATGAGTGGATATAATGGTTCCAATGATGTCACGGCCGGGGGTTTTGGGATAAGCTACAAATTCCGAAAATGCTCTAATGGCGCGTCTCATATTGCCCATGACAACCAAGTTCAGCTACTGGCATGCATGCGTGGTCCTGTGGGACTTGGCGGAACTGCTTCTACTGACAGGCGAAAGGGTGAAGGCGGCTGACTGGCACTTCAAAACCAGCTTGCTTCGTTCAGGTGGAACCCGTAAGTCTATGAAGGCGGTCCACCTAGGGGAAGGAAAACCCTTATATCAAACCTCCACTGACTGGTAGCTACATCTAATCAAAGGAGAGACTTCAGGAGTCAACATCGAGAAAAATTCCGGACCTGGATTCCCGTTAGGCAGTCCGAAGTTGTATTCAACTTCGTCAAACCAACTCCTGCGACGGCAACGTTGTCCAAGCGTATCGGACTAGCTGTTCGATTGATTCCAGTGGTGCTGTGGAGAGAAAGCACTTGCTGAATGGGCAACAGATAGTTCTCCAAATTGAATTGCCCTGGCGAATGTCTCAATGCACTCCATTCCGCTGCTATGGATAATAACATGGGAAGCAGCAGATACTGGTTAAAAGCTATGGCTCGACTGGCTTAGAGCTCAGCGCCCGGAGCTGCTTCCGACAGTACGAGAGACTTTCAGGTCTCATTGGACGACTACCACCACATCAAGCTAGACAGCCCCCAGTCAACAAGGTGCTGTCTCGCCCCGTCTGCTATTCTCATTGGGTGCATGGGGATTTCATGACGACGTCTCGAATATCAGAGGCGTAGGAAAATCAGCCGTGTTCAACAATGAGCTAAAACGGCTGAATGTCGACGTGGCTGCACTGCAAGAGGCCCGATTACCAGACACTGGTGTGCTAACAGAAAGAGATTACACATATTTTGGAAAGGAAGGGGTTCAGATGAGTCTCGACTGCATGGAGTTGGGTTTTGCGTGCGAAACAACGTACTAAATGCAGCAGAGCCAAGCATCAGCGGAAGCAAACCGATTTGGACTCTAAATCTGAAGCTCACTACTGGTACCATTACCACCGGCGCTCTCTGCGACGCCTGCTGAAAAAGACGCTTTTTATCATAACCATCACAAGAGTTCTCAAAAACGTGCCACAAAACTATGTAGTGCTATTGGGTGATTTCAAAGCCAGAGTTGATGCAGACTACGAGTCTTCGCAAAACTGTCTCGGAAAATTCGGATGAGGTAAAACCAATGACAATGAACTACGCCTTTTAGAACTGTGCATACAGTTCAGTTTTCGTGTCAGTACCACTTTCATTCAAACAAAACCACAGTATCAATTCTCTTGGAAACATCCTCGCTCAAAGCAATCGCATCACCTTGATCTTATTCTTCTTAGGCGCACTAATATAGGAAGCGTACTCCTCACCAGATTATTTCAATGCACAGACTGCGATTCTGACCATTCTCTGGTTTGTGCACAACTGAAACTTCCCTAGTCGAGATTTCACAGCACCAAATGGTCTGCTAAACCAATGATAGACGTCACTCGCATGTGCGAGCCTAATCTAGCTGCAAAAGCCTTCACAGCCGATTTCAACAAGACAACCCCACTCGAATCGGTTTCAGAAAACGGGGAATCGCAAAAATGCTGCATATGCCGAGTCGCGTTTTCCACTTACGTTCCGAAGAAAGGTCAAACGAGTGACTGGTTTGAAGCAAAAGCTTCGGAGATGACTGCTGTTTTGGACGAGAAACGGTCAGCATTCTTAAAGTTCAAAGATGAAAACTTACGAATTCAAACAGCAGCTTGAAATAAGGTACAACAGACTGCAAGACGATGTGCAAATGACTATTGAACTGAAATTAGCATCAGTATCCAAAAAGCCCAGGTTACTGGAAATTTTCACTGTATGTGATGGGATCAAGAGAGTCATTGTTCCAATCTAACCTAAAACGGCTCCCATTAAGTCTGTATCTGGTAACCCGATTGTCGACAAATCTCAGCAGTTGGAAATATGGGTAAAGCACTTCTCCTCTCTCTACTATAGGGACAGTAAGGTTTTACCGCATGTACACGAAAATTTTGAGCGGTTTCAAAACATTGAACATCTAAATAATCGCCCTACTCTTGATGAGCTCAATAGGGCAATCAATCGCTTAGCGAATGAGAAGGCCCCTGGTGACAACGGAATTCCACTTGAGTCCATCAAATGCTGTAGAACAGCATTATTACAGCCTCTTCACAATTTGCTTCTTTAGTGCTGGCAGGAGGAGTGTGTCCAATAAGAGGTTCGAGGCACGATGTTCATGCTATTTAAGAACAAGGGTGAGAGAGGCGATTGTAACAATTACATAGGAATCTCCCTTCTGAATGTTGTAGGCAAATTGTTTGCCAAAGTCTTACAGATCCGGCTACAAGTTTTAGCTGACAGAGTTTACTCCGAATCTCAAAGTGGCTTCCGCAGGGGAAGATCAACCGTTGACATGGTCTTCTCCTTAAGAGAACTTCAAGAAAAGTGTCGGGAACAGCGTATGCCATTATACACTGTTTTTATTGATTTAACGAAGGCATTCGATTACGTCTGCAGGGAGGGTCTTTTCAAAATGCTTAATCTGATAGACTGCCCTCCAAGACTGTTTAAACTCGTTATTTCGTTGCACTCTGGCATGAAGGGCTCAGTCCATTTTAACGGTTTCAGTTCAAACGCCTTTGAAATTCGTCGAGGCGCTAAACAAGGGCATGTTCTTGCTCCCACGCTGTTCGGAATTTTCTCTGCTCTGCTTCTGAAGCAAGGCACGGGGTGTGCTAATCCGTGACCTGCTGTTTGCCGACGATGCAGCCATTATTGCTCACTCCCTAGAACATCTCCAGTCGCTAATGGACTGTATTTCGTCGGCATGCAAATACTTTGGGCTAACAATGAGCATGAGCAAGACCAAAGTCCTTGGTCAATGGATTGTATCGCCTCCAATCATCACTGTTGGAAACTATCAGCTTGACCCATTACTTCATTTCACATATCTTGTTTCAACCTTTGCGGATAACCTATCGATAGACACGGAGATTGATAAGCGGATTGGCAGAGCAGCTGTCATTTTGTCCCGGTTGAACTCTCGTGTTTGGGGTAACCGCAAGCTGACTGTAAAGACAAAGATGATGGTATACAGCGCGCGCGTACTAAATGCTTTACTGTACGGCAGTGAAACCTGGACCACCCACGCAAGACACGAACGGAAGCTGAATGCTTTTCATTTACGAAGCATCCATCGTAGCTTGAACATATCGTGGGTGGACAGATTGACTAATGCTGAAGTGCTTTCAAAAGCTGGTCTTTTAGTGAGTTCATTCAATTTTTGTTGTATTTTGTGTAGTGCAGAGTTATATTTTCGGTCCACGACATAATTGGTGAGTCCGACAAACTGCAATTTTTTCAATTTACGGTAAATTCGTGTTTGTTCATTTTAAGCATAGTTTTGGAATACTCACTTATTACCCCACCATGAGCGATTTTTCTATAAGTAAAGTTCCTCCAATCCAGCAATCACAGTCTATTCGGTACACATTATTGGCTTTAGATGCTTCTAATCTCCGTCTTTGTTTCAGCTAAATTGAAGCTATTTTCGTATATATGACATCACGGATGACTGTGCAAGTGCATGTAATTTATTTTATGATAACTGCACATGAACAACATCAAAACGCCGCATTGTGCGACTTTCTAAGATGGGAAATTCGCATTTAAAAACACTGAGTTGTGCTATTCAAGCGTTTCCTCTAGCTAGATGCATACGGTAAAACAGTGGTAGATAGTGATTGAAATTTCAGAACTCAGAACTCAGAAAATGTTATGGTAGAGAAAGCATTAAGCTTAACAATAACCATAGGATGACAAGGTATATGGAACATATAAAAAAATATATAAAATATCTCAAAAATCAATAGGGACACTCGCATACCGCATGGTTCGTCATAAACTCATCGAGTTTGGAAGCGAAAACCTCAACAGATTCTGATCGTGTGATTTCTTCAGGCAAATAGTTCCACGTGAAACAAATTCTTACTGAGAAAAAATTACGACGCATATCCAATCGAGAATGCGGAATGATTAAAGCCTTAGAATGTGTTCGTGTTCGAGTAAGGTCATTGGGCTTTAGCAAGTGTTTAAGGGGATGGTTTACAGATTGCAGGATTTTGAATGTCAACATAAGGTCACTACGTATCCGCCGTTGGGTAAAATCGTGTAGGTTCAGTTTTAACATTCGCTCTGTGAAAGGCAAATTTCTGTACCGGGAGACTAACTTTGTAGCACGATGATAAATCCTGTCGAGTAGTTCGATATCCTTCCTCAGCCATGGTGCCCAGGCTTGGGTGGAATATTTCATTACAGGACGTATATACGTGTTAATTACCCGTGGGAGGGTTTCAGGTGTAATAGTATCAAGTTGCATCCAATATCCTCTACTATATCGTTCATATACACCAAGATTCAAGATTCAAGATTCAAGATTTTATGGTTGAAAAAAGCAATTACTTTACAATAACCATGCAGTTGAACTATAGGTACAAGTGTATATGTGTGTAGAAAAATGTCAAAATCAAAATAATTCTGGTAACGATAGATTATAAATAGTTCGGGGCATAATTTGGATTGGCTCTCAGGAAATCGTCTAGTTTTAATTTAAATATAGAAAAAGTGTTTGAGCTTACCAAATCGGCTGGCAGGGAATTCCAAGCGAAACAAATACGCACAGAATAAAAATACCTGCGACAGTTCTGATTGGAGTGGGGTATTTCCAACTTGCAGTTGTGACCGCGGTTGTTGCTGGATGTTCGTCGGTGAAATAGTGTATCCAAAGGGTGGGAAACACTGTTAAGGATTTTGAATGTGAGGAGGAGGTCGGCTCGCAGTCTCCTTTGTGCAAACGTTGTTAGCTTCAGTTTACTTAGCCGGTCAGCGAATGGTAGGTTTTCGAGCCCAATGACCAACTTTGAGGCTCTGTGGTGTATGCGATCCAATAGTGAAATGTCTTTTTGAAGCCATGGAGTCCAGGCTTGTGAAGCGTAATCAGTAAGCGGGTGTATGTACGTGTTCATCATCAGAGAAAAACAGCTCTGGGAAAAACGTCCGAATATCAGCCTTAACACACCGAGCATCCGAGACGCGCGTTTGTAAACGGCTTCGCATTGTAGACCATTTTTCAGGCTACCGCAAATCCAGACACCCAGGTCTTTTTCTTGTTTGGTGTAATCCAGGATATTGTTGCCAAGCTTGTATGAATGAGAAAAGCTTAGCACACGACCAATGTGCATGATTTGAGACTTCTGCATGTTAAGCGGTAGGTTATTTTCAGATAACCACATTTGCACAGCATCCAAGTCACTTTGAAGCACACTGCAATCCTCGGCAGTGCTGATTTTTTTCCATATTTTTATGTCATCTGCGAACAGAACAATCTTACTGCCGCGTGGTGTTGGCAGGTCATTCATATAGATCAGAAACAGTATCGGTCCGAGCACGGATCCCTGTGGAACACCGCTAGTGACGTCGATTTCCTTCGATAGTATACCGTCAACTCGAACCCGTATATGTCTTTTGCTGAGATAGTCTCGCAGCAAGTCATACAGTCATCCAGCAATACCGTGTTTCTTTAGCTTGTTCAGCAGTAAGTTGTGATCAACTCTGTCAAAAGCTTTAGAAATGTCTAAGTAGCATGCATGAATACTGCCTCCGGCGTCCACTACACTAGTCCAGTCGTCCAAACATGTCAGCAAATTAGTTAGACAAGAGCGGTTTCTGCGAAATCCGTGCTGGGCAATTGTCAAGAGTCCGTTCGATTCCAGGTGGCGCACTACTTCTGCAGTGATTATGCGCTCAAAACCTTCGAAACCGAAGACAGCAATGTCACAGGCCTGTAATTTTTTACTTCAGAACGGCATCCACTTTTGTAAATTGGTGTAATTATTCCCAGCTTCCAATCAATTGGTACCATTCCGACGTGAAGCAATTCGCTAAACAGACGAGATAAAGGTCCCGAGAGCTGCGCATGACAGCTTTTGAGGAGCTTCGGTGAAATTTCGTCTGGTCCCGGAGATTTCTTTGCGCTTAACTTTCTTAAGTGCTGCGCAACCACCATAGGAGTAATTATTATTTCACTCAGAGTGGGACGATCATATCGAATGCTTGGTTCCTGTTCGTGCTCTGCGGATTTCGGTGCAAATACTCCAGCATAAAAGTCTGCTGACAAATCAGCGGTTTGTTCAACGGATTCTGTGAAGCCGGACGAAGTTTTCAGGGCAAAGACTCCTGGTTTAATATTTGTTCTATCGTTTACAAGTCTATACAAGAGCTTCGGATTCTGGTGCATCTGAGTAATCAATTGCGATTGGAACTCTTGTTTATCATCTCGAAAAATTCGTGTAAATTGTGCCCAAGAATCAGCTGTGTTGGTAGCCTTGTGAAACTCCCACGCTACTGCCCTTTGTTTCATCCACTTTTTGGTCCTGCTACGTAGCTTAAATTTGTTACGTCGAGGATTTTTCTTCGGGACGAGGTTTGAATGTTTCTCTAATATAAGTTTCAGGTGTTGTAGGAGAGAGCGCCAATGACTGTCTGAATCGGAATAATCCAACTGTATGAGACTAATGCTTTGAAGCTATGCACAAAGGGTACGGTAGTTTACCTTTCTGAAGCATTTCATTCCGTCAAATTTGCGCCTAGCACTACAAACGTAGTAGAATTCTAGGACAACGTGGTCGCTCCGTCCGATCGGCGGTTTATAGATGATAGTTTCTACAGCGGTAGGATCAGATGTAAGTATCAAGTCCAAGGTAGAAGGCCTGTCAGCTCCCCTCATACGAGTAAATCCTTTAACGTGGTTATAGAGGGGTGTGTAATCCAAGACTGCTCGAAGTTCGTGTTCAAATGTCTCTGGTGGATGATCATCACGGTTATATAGCTGAGGAAGGTTGAAGTCTCCCATTATCAAAATTTGATTGTTATATCGCGTTGTTACATATTGCAAAGCAGTAATCAGTTTATTGTTCAGGTCGAGGTTCGCGGTTGGAGAACGGTAAATCACTCCAATAACGCACTGGTCACCAGAAGTAAGAGTTATAGAACACCAACGCGTGTCGGGTATATCCAGATTTTGGTCATTCATAACTCTGCAAATAAATGATTGTTTGCAGTAGAGTGCTGCTCCTCCGCCATCACTCACACGGTCACGTCGAAATAAAGTCATGCTTGGTAAAGAGAGTTCTAGATCAGAAAACGAGGTAGTGAACCACGTTTCTGTTATGGCAACTATGTCTGGGTTCGTTTCATCACAAATCTCGGAGAGTTCGTGCAGCTTATTGATCAGGCTGTTTGCGTTCGTATAGATGCACTTAATTGTGTTTTTATGAGTAATGACGGGGTGTAAGCTGTTTGGTTTAGCAGTTTGCTAGAGAGACTTTGTGTGTTTGTATATAAACAATCAATAAAGTTTGTAGTGTTCATGTCACGAGAGGTTATTGGGGGTCCGACTCTGCCAGAGTCGGAATGCTCACGTTTTTTTGAAGTGGCGCATGAGGTTCCAATTGAACTGTGACACTTGGCGTCGGTTGATCAGTACTATCCGTTTGCTGATTTTCGGTTTTGATCCTGGGCAAGCTTAACTTTACGTTTGGGGGTAGGTTTTTTCTATTAGCTTTCCATTCACTTTTGATAGTATCAGTCATTTCGGTTGTGAAGATGGTTAGCTTTAAAGGGCTAGGACCTTGCCCTTTATAGTTGGCAGATCGCGGTATCCTAAAAGCATCCACAAGTACGGTATTTTTAATACCAATTGTTTCGGCTAGATATTTCCACTGTTTGTGGTCGTGCTCAGACTTTACTTGAGAAGGTACGTCAGCAGCATCTTCTGGAACACCAAGAATTACAATACTTCTTGGATTACGTTCTTCACGAGATTTCTGCGGCGACTTTCGCTCCCACCATGGTAGGTCTGCATGGATACGACATTTAGTCTCTGGAACACCTCTAAGAATGTAAGCATTTAGGAGTACGTTTTCCACGTCCTCCGCAGATTGCAGCGTTATTCTTAAAAGGCGAGGATCATCCGTATGAGGAGAATTCAGGTGGCGATTTAATCGAACTATTGATGAGGGTGTAACCGCGTCCAATCTCATCTGACTGCAGACTTTAAACCACTCAGCTAAGTCATGCTTTTGCTTAGCTTCAAACAGCGTTTCCTGCGACTCGGTCACGTTTGTACATATAACGCTTAGGTTTACACCCGCGGACTTTATTTTATAATTTGACTCAGTCATTTTAGTAGTGGATTTTTTGAGTCCTTTCTCGGTTCCGTTATGTCGAGGAGTCACTGATTCCAACGAACGCTTCCCCGTTTTAGTCGCCATATGCGCGGTTATCTGGGCAAATGTTGGCCTGCTCGAGTGTGATGTATTATCTACCGGCTCTTCGGCAGTAACCTCTAAGTCGGGTAACGACGGTGCCTTTATGACTTTTATTATCAGTTCATTCAGTTTTTTTAAACTGGATTCCATTCCATTTAGACGGGTCTCAATATCATATTCAGGGGTTTTTGCCGCCGAGGCTGACGGTGTTGATTTGGCCTTGCAAAGCAGACAAACATAACAGACACCAGGACAGTCATCTCCATTAATAATCGATACTAAATCCGAAGTCAGCGATTTGTCACATTTCGCAGGCACTTTCAACAAACAGGCGTAACACGTGACAGACCTCGCCTTAGGACTTACCGACTTTCGGCAAACCGTGCACATGCATCCCGGTGCGCTTTGTATCCTTTTCGGGGTCATCCGGTCAAGGTTGTGTGCAGTACTGTTCAGTTGTGTGTGCACAGACAGTGGTTCCGTCGAGCGATCGATGATGAATATGGTGAGCGCGACGAAAAGCGTTGCTCAATAATAAGAACAAAGTCAGAATTGATTCCAGCGATGCGCTTCGGTAATTGCTCTCACGACGTTGAATATATAACCAGTCGACGGCGAAGAATAAGATCTTTCCGATGACGTTAATCCCTTTGAGGACTTGAAGCGTATTAACAGAGTTGCACGCGTAGATCCAATATGGGAAATCACGATAAATCCGAATTTGCTCGTATTATCGAATACCGCTACGAGAGTGGTATATCCAGAAAGCTGACTTCGAGAGGAGTCCAACAAGGTATAATATGTCCACGTACGTGTAAGTGTAAGAACAGTATATCCTGATTATCAGGAGCTCAAAATAATGCGACCGCACGGCACGAGCTAATAGAAGATTGGCACGAGCTAATAGAAGATTGGAAGAATAGAAGAGGTCCAAGCACCGAGCCTTGCGGAACTCCACTCGTGACGTCTATTTTTCTAGATAAGGTGCTACCAACGCGAACTTGGACGTGTCTATCAGTAAGATAGTCCCTTATTCAATTCAGCAATATTCCCGTTATTCCATAGGATTCGAGCTTTTTAATTAAGATGTCATGGTTGACTCTATCGAAAGCTTTGGAAATATCGATGTAGCAAGCATGTACAGCCTCACCTTCGTCTAGTGCCTTGGTCCAATCCTCGAACGTTGTAAGAAGGTTAGATAAACAGCAACGATCTCTTCGAAAACCGCGTTGTGCCAAAAATATGTGTCAAAATATTTTGGTTTTCAAAATGTTTTCTTATGCGCGCAGTCACAATGCGTTCCATTAATCTGGAGATCACCGGAAGTAACGTTACCGGTCTATAGTTTGCTGTGTCTGAACGGCTACCGCCTTTATAAATAGGAGTTATCATCCCTGCTTTCCATTGCGGTGGTATTTTTCCTTCATTTAAGCTGATATTGAATATGCGAGTGAGAGGAGCAGTCAAAGCAACGCGACACCTGCGAAGTACGGCGGGGGTAATTTTGTCTGCGCCAGGGGACTTCTTTTCGTTTAGTCGACAAAGTTCCCGCCCCACCATGTATTCGTTGATAGTCATTTCACTTAATAATTCGAAATGTGGTGAACTTGATGAAAGTTGATATGGTATACAGCGCTTGGGATTGAAGACAAATGAGTAAAACGTTGCTAAAGCGTCGGCGGTATCTTGGGCAGTGTGGGTCAATCCATGAGGTGTTAGTACAGAGAATACACCTGGTTTGATCTTTGATCGTTCATTTACTATCTTGTAGAGAAGCTTAAGATTCTTTTCCATTCTCTTAAGCAAGTTCCATTGGAATTGCATGCGATCTTCTCTTACAAGAGTAGTGACTTGATTCCGTATCTTACAGAATCGTTTCCAAGTTTCTTCCGTACCAAACTTCTTATGAGTTAACCAAGACTCTCGCTTAACAGCTAACCATTTCTTCGTTCTACTCCGAATAACAAACTGGTTGTTGTAGCTGCATTTTTGTGGTACAAAAATCGAGTTTTCGTAAATCTTCGAATTGAGATAATTCAGAAACGAATTGTAATATGAGCCAGGATCCATTGAATCAAACTCATGAGTGTGTGCATCCCGGAGACTGATATTTAAGGATTCAAATGGTATTTTCCTTATGACTTTCGTCTGTTCACACAATCGTTCCGCACTACATACATAATCAAACAAAAGCACAACATGATCACTCTTCCCCAGTGGTGCCAGGTATTGTATACCCTCTACTGCGGTTGCCTCAGGCGTTAAGACAAGGTCAAGGGTTTAAGGTTGGTCAAGACCCCGCCAGCGAGTTGGCTGGTTAACGTGATTGTGTAGTGAAGCAAATTCTATAACCTCCTTGAATTTATGTTCAAACGAATGCAGGGAGTGCTCACCTCTCGAAAACAGATGCGGGAGATTAAAATCGCCAATGATCAGCAATTGCATAGTCTGGCATCTTGTGATGTGTTGCAATGATTCAATGAGCTTATCATTGTATGAGCTTTCGGATGATGGCGAGTGGTAAATGATGCTGATCATACATTCATCTCCATTGACTAGTTTTACTGAACACCACATCGTATCAGGGAGGCTGAGGTCAGGATGATCGATGACGTTACACTGCGCTAAACGTTCGTGATAGTAAACTGCAACTCCACCACCGGATCTTCGATCACGATCGCGACGAAGTAGTGACATTTTCGGAATCAAAAGCTCAGCATCAGTCATGCAGGGCTGGAACCAAGTCTCTGTAACTGCAACCAAATCGGTGAAAGTCTATCACAAAGCTCACATAGTTCAGCTAATTTGTTAGTTAAACACTGAGCATTTGTATATATGCACCTGATCGTATTTGTCTTACACAATGTCGAATCGTGTACTGTAGCTATTGGTCCGAATCGCAATGAGCCGGACCCTTTTCGTGTTTTGGGGTAACATTTGAACTGTCAATAACAAGATTGCAATCAGGCTGTGGTTGCGATGGTTCTTTGGGTTTCAGTGAGGGAACACGCTTGGGCACACTCACGTCTGGTGGAAGTTTTGAGCGGTTAGATTTCCAGTCGGTGTTCACAGCGATAGCCATTTCAGTCGTCAGAAAAGTGATTTTCAGAGGACTGGGCCCATTGCCTTTGTAGTTGAGGGATCTAGGTATTCTAAGAGTATCTACGACAATGGAATCACGAGATCCAATAGCATCGGCAATGTATAACCATTGCTTCAAATCATGTTGCTTTGATTCCGATGCTGATACTACATCAACATTTTCGGGGACACCGAGGAATATTAAACTACGTGAAGTAGAGTGGTCTCGACGAGTGGTTTGACTTTTCCTTTCCCACCAAGGTATGTCGGCTTGTACTCGGCGGGTCAAACCGGGACAAGCACCGAGTAGATACGCATTGAGGATGACTTCTTCCATTTCAGATTAATTTCGCAATGTCACCCTTAATAGGCGTGGGCGGTGTACGTGAGGGGAGTCTTTATGCCGTGTTAAGCGCGTCATCGATGTAGGTACCAAAGCTTTCAAGCCCATGTGTGTACAGAGCTCAGTCCATTCATTGAGCTCATGTGCTTTTCTTGCTGAGAAAAGTGAATCTGTCGATTCCGGGATATTTGTGCAGATTACACTGAGAGCGATATCTGTCTTAGTAGAATGAGCGGTAACATTGCTTTTTGGGAGGCTCAGATCTAGCAACTAGACGACGGGGATTCCTGGACAAAGTGTTCACAATTTTACCAGATGAGGACCTAGGTAAACAGGGTTCAGTAGGTCCATCTTTATTACCTTCGGATGAGCTATCACCACATTCAGTTAAGGGAGCAGTTATTGGTGTAATTTCCTTTTCCTTTTTGTCTTGAGCAACATTTATTTCGGGTCGAATTGCGTTGGCAAGTGTATCTACCAAAAGCGCTTTAAATGTTTCCTCAAGTTTTCGATAGTAATTTTCCAAAATCTCTATTCGAGATTCCAGCATTGCCTCATGGGGAGGATTTGTAGTGGTATCACTAGGTATGTATGAATGCACAAGCCTGATCCAGGCAAAGTGCCGCACAGTCAGAGACTGCACGTGGGCTAAGATACTGTCAGGTTGCCCAGGCCTAGACAGATATGAGAGAGAAATAGAAATGGTAGCGAGACTCCAGCGTATTTCAGCATGCAGCTCACTACCGTTGGCCAATCAATTTAGCACGATGTTAGCCGTGCAGCACGGAAATGCTGCACGATTGCACATCCGTGCAAACGATTGCACATCCGTGTTTACTTCGACATGCACAACATACGTAGCAAACACCGGGTAAATCAACGTTGTTAATAAAAGATATCACTTCTTTCGTTAGGGCTTTATCACATTTAGTATGTATTTTACCCAAACAGCCAAAACATTCAACTACGTTGGATTTGGCGCTTACCCCGTTGTTACATAGTTGACATGCATCACGTGCTGCTTTCTTTATCTGGGTCATCGAGGTCATCCTTCGCGTCATTGTTACAATCCAACCAGTGATGAGTCAGTGCACTTAGCGGTGCAGTTGTTTATCGATCGGTAGCTACCGGTGGAGTGGATGCGTTGGATCGGAGTGACGCGATCCAAGCGGTAAAATCGAACGAGTTGGATAAAAGTGGTGCGGTTGAACGAGTTTCGATCTGATGGTGTTGAAAAAACTATCAGTCAACAGTATTCGAACAGGAACAATATTCTGAATCGCCAGGGATATTGCACGCGTCGGTAAATTTGGGTTAAAACTTGAAATTTTGGATTTTCAAGAATACACCTTGCTCGAAGTTGAAACGGGTATATTCCGAAAGAGCGAATTGAGACGAGTTCAATGATATATGAACAGTCCAGCTCAGACAAAAAAGTGAGGAAATAAATTCAAAAGTATGAGAGCACAAATATATGCGTCCGCACAGCACGTCACTCAAATTTGAAGTCGCTTTTAGGTATAATCAGTTAATTCAAACAGCCCTACGTACTGAACACATTTTCAAGCGTATACAATCACGCGTGCTGTACACAAAAGGTTTATTCGCGTAGTTACGTTGTAACCATTTTACTGAGCTTTACCAATCTCACTACTATCAAGGCTAACACTGGAGGGCAATGCAACGGAAAGTTGTAGAATTAACCAGAAAGCCAGGTGGTTTCGGCCGTCGTGAATTTATTTGAATGGTGAATCGAAAGCTTCACCATCAACAACCAACGCGAAGCACTGTTACCTACTAAAGTGCAAGCGAAGTGGTCCATTCAAGAGATGTTGGTAATTTAGATCATATTCAGCATCCACTGGGCAATTGCAGGTTAACAGATAAATTTTGAGTCATTCACGAGTAGATAGAAAAAAATATTCAAAGGGTTATCAGAAAAATTACCTTTCATACCAACGGTTCCGTCGTTGATCCAATTACCTACAAATAATTGAAAGTATTCAGCGACTGTGCAAATCATTAACCGGTGTTATGCGAGGAAATATTATGAACGGAATTCTAGCCACCAGTAACGGCAGAAAAGACGAAAGTAGAATTTATCCACTGATTATATAGTAAAATCAATCAATCGAAAAATATGTGAGCTGATTCAATACACACGAACCGGGGTAACGTGCTGAAAAGGAACAATTTTTCGTGTTATTCGATGTGGTACAAGTAGAGCTGATTCTCCGTGTAAATGTAGCTACGATCAAAATTGAAGGCAACAGCAACATAGAGAAAGTGGAAACATCATCCAGTTTACACATGGTTTGATGTTAAAACCAATGTTAAATTGTGTTCAAAGAGTGAACCAAAGAGTGAAGTGATTATAAATAGCCAAATGACGCAACACAACGCTTCGCCATTGTAAAGCGTATTGCGCTTTTGAACAAGAATCACGCTATGATTCTGTATTTGAGCATCGTGGTTAGGTGTACGAACTCTATCCAACAGGGCCTTTTAATTATAACTTTGTTATCCAATTTCCCATTTTTTTAAGGCTGACTGAATCTCAGCCGACTGTCATCATCTGATGACAACAAAAATGCCACAAACCGGCCGTGTAGCGAAGGTTCCAGAGATGTGAGCATCAAAATACATCGATTATCCAAGAGAGTCTTGAGCGATTGACCAGGAATTACTAAGTAATTCTCTATTTTAACGTCGAAATTCGTTGGAATTACCCTATACAACAGCAGTTTCCGATCATAATTTTGTATTGATTTAGTATTGTTTCAAGGCTAACTTAATATAAGCTTACTATTTCCAGTTAATGATATCAAACTTCGGGAAGCCACTCTTGGATTGTAAGTTCATAACACGTTGGTCAATTATAAGCGCTTAAACCGGAGTCAATTTGAGATTCCGTATTCAAGCATCAAACTATAACTTTATTCAACAGTTTGGAAGAAGCTCACGTATGTGGAATGTGCGCAACTACAAAACTGAATGAAGTTAAACAATATAACAAATGGTTAAACTGTTTACAATTGAGTACAAAAAACTACTCACACTTTGTCAGTAGAGCAGAACGTAATATTTCGGTTGTTGTTAAGATTCATCCGATTTCGAAAAAAACATGCTATATGGGATTAGTAAAGCGTCGCAGAACGTGGTAATAAAGTTACCAAGTGGTGTTAGGTCTATAAAATGATAATCATTATTTTTGACCTTAGAATATGAGGAACTCCAATGTAATGCATTTAGGAGTGATTCAAACTCGATCGACACCAAAGTATTCGATGATTTAGGGTACGCGAAGTGACGAATAATCAGATCACATGGGGAGTAAAAATTATGATGACAGAATATGTCGGTCATTCGAATACTGATCAACTTGAGGAGCGAAAAGATGACTAGCTTACCCTGCAGACCCCATAGAAGACAGGTGAAACGATCAGTTCGGCATATTTCAAGCCTTAAATTACTATCGACACGAGGCTTAATTTTAACACGAGGCCATGAAAACATAGTAAGTAGTTTGCAAATTCGTCGATAAATCCTCATTTGCAAATTGAAATTTAGCTTTTTATGTGGGGACTAATTTAAGTCCCACAGTTGGTGAAATGTAGCACCGGTGACTGTTTCGAATATTTTTGCAACATTCCAATAACAGCATGATTGTAGTTTCTTGTTTAAAGTTAGATTTTTATTCATTAGTAGTACATGACGTTCGAAAAGCAGGACGGAAGCGCTCACAGTAGTTATCTTAGATTTTGCTGTTTTGCCCAACGCTTCAGTGTTGTCAAGCCAGGAATGTCAACTTTCAGTGCTAAATGAATGCTCAAACTCAGCTGTACATAGGGTCGACGGCATTGAGTCAGCAATTAATAGAAGATCAACCATCAAAAAGTGAGAAAGAAACTTATAGAGTGATATGATTTATATTGTTACCTGAAGTAAAGAATAAAACATTCGCAGAACAGACTGTACGATGTACCAAATCCTGTAAAATACGCCACGATTTGATGAAATCTACGCACAACAAAATAAGCGGCCATTCGTCCAAGAGGGTGTTGAAAAAGCAATAACTGTGGTTTTTGAGTGTATTATATTACAGCAGATATTCGCAACTGTACATCGTTATATGAGGGTAACAGAAGAGCTATAGTAGTATTAGTAGTAGAGTGACGTGTTAATTGTTTATTCACCATCCTGAATGATGATGTATAACGGGGTTAAATAGAATAGGACCATATGAAAAATCGAAGAGTGATTCAAGATTTTAAAATCAAGAATTAAAGTTTTAAAAAGAATATAGCTGTACAATACCATAGGATATTCGTTTCAGGCCAAAAAATATATAATATGATGCGTTGGAAAGATCAACAGATTTGTAAGATGGAAAAATATTGCATAGTTTGAAGTTGCTTAAATAAGCAATATAAGCGGGTTGTGTGGTAGAATTACTAAGCATAAATATATCTAGTTTGTTCCTGAAAATACTTCCACTAGATAATTGTACAACGTTTGACTGTAAGGAGCTCCATAAGAAACAAACACACATCGAAAAAATGGACCGACGGTAGTTCCGGTTAGAATGTGGAAAACCTAATGCCAATGTGTGAGTGCGTGTGGTATGGCTTGAGCTGAGACCAAATATATGCCTCAGAGGATTAATCTTTGAGTTCAGTAGTTCATAGGTGAGGATTAAATCCAATCGAACTCGTCTGCGAGCAAGTGTATCCAAATAAGATGCACCAGTCGATTTTCATAGGAGAAATCGCGAAAACAGCCTACCATTTAGCTGCTCTGCGATAAATTCTTTCGAGCAGCTTGATGTCCCTTTGTATTAATGGTGCCCAAGCTTGCACTGAGTAATCAAACGCTGTTTTTTAAAAGGAGCTCGCTCCTACATGTGGTTGTGTTGGGAATGAAAGCGCCTGCATTTATTCAGAACAATAATCCGCGCATTGACAGCTCACATGAACAAGAATAAAGAAAATATTCTAAATCTTAACTATAACTTAATGTCTAATAATGTACATAATTAACACGAAAAAAATAAAAAATAACACAATACCAACGAGTTGAAGGTTTCTTCAAGTTACCAATAACCCTTTTTAGCGAATATATCTTGAGGGTAATGGGATGAAGGGTTGCAAATGAAGTGATACTTTAAGTGGCAATACAAAGTGTTTTCAGATTATTAGATCAAGAATGGGTCTAACTATTTCTCTGTGAAGTGAATGGGGAGTTTCGATGGCAAATGTATTATTAAATCGACAAAATAAAATTGTGTTTCGAAATAGTTTTCAGGATTCTTTCGTCTGAGATAGAGCTGGCGCGAGAAATAAATTTGATGCATTACTTTATAATCTTATAATGTGTCAGAAGTGAAACGTTACCCAAAACCTGCTCTAACCGATTGCACTCAAATTTATTTGCATTATAATCTAATTATTTTGGGAAAGCAGAGGTAAGACTCGCGAGACGGTATAGTGAGAAATCAGTTTAGAACAAATGCTGAGACCCGAGACGAAACGCAAAAAAATGAAAGCATACGTACTTCGACGTATATATTATCGGAACCGGTCGCCCCCATAAATCTGACATGTATTTTCATAACAAGGTACACAGATTTAATTATAGATCGCCTGTATATTACGTATAGCGAGAGATTGCATCAGAAAGGCTGAGTTGGAAAGATTCGATGTATAATTTGTCAGCTGGCGTTCGCTTATACAACCGAGCAGATTTTCGAGGATACATAATATTACCGAAGAACTTAACGAGGCTATGTGATAGCCTGTCAACTGTCTTCCACACAGTTTCCGATGAATATTTCTTAGTCGCATCCGAAGAGAATTGTGTATTGCAGTTATGGGTTTCTGTCAAGCAATCCTTATATTGAAAAATAAGTTTCTATTCAAAATATTCATTTGCATGCTTTTCCATCACACACAGTTTCTATTCAGTTTGGCAATAGCTCACACGAGATTTTCATGTTGACACGTCTAACCTTCAGGAGATTGATACAATTCAATGATGGGAGGATGCTTATGAGATTGTAATCAGCATTGGAATGCTGATATTATTGAACCAGTCTAAAATAGGTGGCGATACTCACCGAATTACGAAGTTTGGTAATCATTTTGTTTGTTCCTTTTGGTTGGAAAATCCTTTTTTCGTAAACCAAATATGAGGTATAACTAATCCCCACAAACTTAGTTGGGGTGAAACACATATTGGTGGTTTTAATGCGAAGACCGAAATGGGAATGCATATGAAAGCCAAGATCATCATCTTGAAGTACTAGTCTGGAGCCGAACAAAGTGCTAAGCAGTATGAAGTGCGATAAACAGATAAGGACGAGAACAAAAAGCAAAACAAAACAAGTGAAACATCCAAACGCGTATAGCTTGCCCTTTTTAGTTTAACTGGGTAGATTATTTTTTCAAATGATAAGCCGTACTATTTATGATACACAGCATAAGCTAAATTGGCGCCATTGATTTATGTTAGCAGCGATGTACTATAAGGTTTTCAACTACTTGTTTGGTTGATCATTTGGACCCTACCCAGGCAAACGAATATTTCTGAATGGCTTAGCGTTGCGGTGAACTTTTTCATTTCAGTTCTCTCTCGATTTGGTAAGCGGTGATGATGCAATTTTCATTCGTGTACCAGATAACGAAAACGAATTAGCATTTCTTCCAGTCCACGGTTTTTTAATCCGGACACTGTTTAACAGATATCGCCATGAGGAACATGATACTACCACCGAATGCGCGCAGACATTCGCAGGTTAAAAACAAAGAACTGGAGAACATCTTCCGATCAGGTCTTGTAATCAAGGATAGGCGTGGCTGTCTACTTGAGTTAAGTATTGAGTCTTCGCTATAGAAGGCAAATTTTATCAAACGCTACATTTGCTTTTCGTATATGCTTTGGGATCTCATCCACAACACAACCGCCAGTAGAGATGCAACTGCATAAACGAACGAAGATATCGACAAGTTCAAAGTTAACATCACACAACAGAGATCTGGCCCAGCGTTCATAAATATTTTGATCTTGCTAAGCGCGAAGCACACGTCTTATATACTAAAGTTATGATGACATCCGCATACTTTAGATGAGGACACATGGCCAATACAATTAATCTATCCACATAAAGTAGCACAAAAATTGAAGTTTCATATCCAATCATTACAATCCTGTAGTAAATAACTCGGCACACTTTATCAACGAATTCAATTCAATTTTAATGGTCTAAAAAGCATATAGCTTTACAAAAAACCACAGAATAATATGGCAACAACGAATAATATAACAAACAAAAATGGGATTAGATTTAGACAATAACGAATACTTCGCTTTGGGATTTAAAGCGAAGCGAATATTCGCGATTCGCAGAATAACTGAGTTAGAGGTCCGCATAGAGATTGTGCACAATGCTTCAGTATATTCGGGGTAATTTTATCACAACCAGGGGATTTTCTGGGATTCAACGATAGTAGAGTTCCCAGCACCTCTTCTTTGGTGAAGTCATGTAATGAATGATGGCAAACAGAATCGAAATTGACCGTTCGTTTGAGTTATACCAAAATGAAATTTATTCTCATTTATACTAGTCAGTAAACTGAATAATGGTGTTCAAGAGAACATTTAGTGTTTACATCAAATATTAGATGTAAAGTCGGGCAATTTAGTCTGAGGAAAAAATAGAACAGATATTTTTACCACTGTTGGCTAAGGCTGGTACAGCCAACCTGTTCAATCACGTGTCGAAACACATGTTTAATGGGGTTAAACCCATAACCATGAAACAAAAATATTTATTTGTATGCATTTTTGGTTCATGGTTATGGGTTTAACCCCATTAAACACGTGATTGAACATGTTGGTCGTACCAGCCTTATCCAACAGTGGCGTACAAGCGCTACTTGTTTACCATTCCTATACTGTTTCAAGCGTATGCGGATCCTGATCTTACTGTCCCTACTGAGTGCAAATAGCACGAAACCGTTACTGGAGTATGTGTGATGGAATTGCATGCAAATGAATATTTTGAGATATTCTTCTTGTTTTCTTAGTCCAGCTGTGAAACAGTTGGTTGCTGCTCTTCTAACCGGCGTTCTGATACAACTGTGTTTATGGATGTTCAGGTACTCGCTGTGAAAGTTCAGTATTTGATCCATGTGTGATTTTTGCGGCTCATGCGGATTTCTAAGGTTTATTTGCTTGTCCGTTTCTCTTGAACATACAAAAAGTTATCGAGAAGGCTGCGGATAAGGTTGTTATATCTAGAGACAGATTCCGAATATTTGACCAACACTACCGAACAATCAAAGATGAACTAAATGTTTTTTGGACGTAACGACACTATTTACTTCGAACAACAGAACACTAGCAAAGCAGACAACGTCATCTTTAATCACTGAAAAGAGAACCGGTCACAATGGAAATCGATTTGCACGCAAGAGTTTAATGGAACTAATCGACTTGTGTCATCAAACGCACTACACCTTCAATGAAAAGATATATGAACTAATCTGATGAACACCAATGTGATCACCGATTTCTAGTCTAATTGGCAAAGCAGTTACGCAATGTTAAGAACGAACGGCTTTCATAATTATCCCATCAAAAATCTGGATCCGCTACGTAGACACGTTCGTGATTATGAATAGAACAGAACAGACTGCTAAATCGAGTATTTACTAGAATTCAGTACACCAATAGAACTGAAGCCGACGACTCTTTAGCATTTCTGGATGTTCAATTGAACCTAATAAGCGTCTACCGAAAAAACTCATACATGGATCAAATACTGAACTTTCACAGCAAGCACCTGAACATTCACCAACGCGGTTGCATCAGAACGCTATTCAGAAGAGCAGCAACCCATTGCAGCACAGATGAACTGAGATGAGAAGTAAAAGAATATCAGTTTAAAATTGTTCCCAAAGAATGGATACCAGCGGAGCTTCAAAATAGGCGACAAATTCAACTGAGGCACACAAAGAAACTGAGCAGAGAAGAGAACTAGACTTAACCGTATGTTCAAAATATCTCAGAAATTGCACCCCGTTACTTCGGTCACTTGGAAGAGACATCGCGTATAAACCGTTGGCAAATATTCGCAACCATTTTAATGAAACGGAAGACAAAGTGGTGAAAGAACAGTCTAATATCGTCTGTAAAATTACATGCAGAGATTTTAACAAGAACTACGTCGGACAAATATGTCGTAATAAGAGCAGAAGACTGCATAAACCACAGTTGGTAGTACTCAGACACGATCGAAATTATTAATCTCAATAAATATCGATCATTTCGGGTATCGTTTCGACTGGGACAGCACGAAAATAGTAACGAAAGAAAACGAGCGACAGGTACGAGAATTCCTTGAAGCGTGACACCCAACGAATAACTAAATGTACTAGCATTTCCAATTGACTGCAAGATATCGACAAATGAGACACCGCTTACAGGCAAGACACAACATTAACTCTACCAACCGCGCGTGAGTGATGGTGAACGGACAGAATAACCGCATAAGAGATAATAAAAAATTTCATTACGAGACACTTCGGAAGAAGTTTTGCTGATGATGTCATCTAGCCTGAGGACGAAACGTCTAAAAACAATAACGCAAACTCGACGAACACAATGTGAACACCACCGCATAAATCAGTATTAAGTCATCCCTGGTAATATTAGCAAGTCAAGCATTTCGAGACGAGCTGTGGTATGATTTGCATTCACTCAGTAAACGGAAAACAGTGGTGGGCAGCAAGTAAGAAATTTTTAGTTTGTATTCATACTTTATCAAGTTCAGTGGTTGGGGATGTATGATGTATGTATGAAAGTACAAGCCTGATCCAGGCAAAGTGCCGCACAGTTAGACTGTACGTGGGCTAAGATACTGTCAGGTTGCTCAAGCCTAGACAGATATGAGAAAGGAAACAGAGAATAGAGATGGTAGTGATAATCCAGCATGTTTCAGCATGCCGCTCACTACCAGTGGCCAATCAATTTAGCACGGTGTTAGCCGCACAGCACATAAGTACTGCACGATTGCATATCCGTGCAGGGTGGTTGGGGACAGTCTTTTACGCATCACCACAACCACTGGAAGTAAACTTGCGTAAAAACTATTTTGCATAGATCGACGGCAGCAGTTCTAAACCTTTTCAATGACACGTGCACCTCAAACATTTTATTGGTTTCGAACACTTAAAGACTTACATCAACAACAAGCACAAAATACACCAAGAAATCAACAGTCAGCTAAAATGACAGCACTTTGACGAGAAAATTGGAATCGATTTCGCACCATGGGTGTGTAAAAACCCAGATCTACATGTAGCGTTATTTATTAATTACAAGTAGTACTATTAATCTGTATTACGATTGAGTGCGGCGTTTATTTGATGTGCAACTTCCTTACTCGTACTTAGACTTAGCGCGGCTGACTCCATGAGTAGATATGCTGGCTTCATTGAGGTCTCGAACCACACCGGCCCGCATGCGTCGATCGGAAGCGAGATCGCCACAGATTGTTATCCCGTCACATTCCCACTTTCGGACGGGCTTTAACACGACCGCCTTGACGTCGTAGCTTGGTGAACACCGAGTGTAGTATTGATACTGATCTTTCAGCAGTGAAGACGCGTTAAAACGCACGATCAAGCCTTTACTCAATTAGACGTTGATGGTGAGCATTCAGGGATGAAGATATAATAAAAACTAGTGAAAATTAGTATTGCCTCAGAGATTATGTTGTTCTCAGAGTGCGCATTATTTTTATATGGTTTACCTGAGTTGAGAATTTATTTTTCTAAACAAACAGACCAGATACATCAATTATAATAAATTACATTACACTACTGAACAGATGAAATCCTCAAGAAAACAGGGCTAACACGGAATGGTAGCACGCATTTTCCACAGTATTCCTACTGCCCACTTAGTATAGCGTATGAAATCACAAGCCTAGATACAGACGAATTTCCGTACATTTATGTACTGCATGTGGGCTGAAGTAATATCAGGTTGCTCAGGTCTGCACAGATAAAACAGATAAGACAAATGGTAGTGAAACTCTAGTGTAACGGTATGCAGTTCTGGAACGTTGGCAAATCAATTTAGTAAGCTGTAATCACTTCACACTGATAGATTCCCTATGCTCAACTGATTGTTTATGCTTACAGTAACAAGGAGGATTCCGCTTAGTGCTAACCAAGCTGCAGGTTAGAAATTCAGCAACGTTTGGTTATGTGCTGATGGAATAATTTTGTATTAAGGTCAATGTAACATACAATTTAGGAAGTTCGTTCATTGGTCCAAGTACACAAGTAATACCCGGAAAAAAAGGATCAAAGTTATCTGCGTTCCAGGTACACTGAAATAACATCGTGCTAAATTGATTGGCCAACGGTAGTGAGCTGCATGCTGAAACAGGCTGGAGTCTCACTACCATTTCTATTTCCTATCTCATATCTGTCTAGGCCTGGGCAACCTGGCAGTATGTTCGCCCACGTGCAGTCTCTGACTGTGCGGCACTTTACCTGGATCAGGCTTGTGCTTTCATACCCAATATATATATACACTGAAATAACAACCCTTATTCAAAAAGATTTAAAGCGGTTTAATAACTCCAATTTCCAAACCATATTGATTTTGTGAGCTGAATAAAAGATTTCACGCACACCCTGATCTTTTGAATGTTCAGTGACACGTGGCAAGTCACAAAAAATGAAGTCCATAAAATAAGTCAGAGAATAGAAAGCAGGATTCGTTCCAGCGGACCCGAGTTTAATTTACTTATTAGAGTGTGGGTTGTGAGATGATTCTTTTCCTTGACGCAGCCGGTTCAAAATACCATATTGGAGCATGTATTGGCTATACAAATTTTTAGCTGTTAGCAAAGTTGAAAACCAACTTAGCACCCATAATATATGACTAGCAAAGCCCATCGAACAAACAACACTGTTTGAAGCTTTACTTCAACTTTATCAATTTGCTCTTTCTACTTTGGTAATGTGTTGGATCAAACTGACCCGAATGGTAGTGAAGTTCTAAGAACCACGAACTACTCTACCGACTGGCATCATTGACAATGACTGAAAAACAGTGACATACAAGTTTACCACGACATCAGTTTCAATGCTCACTGAAACTGATCTTAGTCGTCTATATTAAAGAGGATTCATTCATTCAATGAATTTAGTTACTGTATGAAATGTTTCGCTCCTAAAGGATTTAACCGCAACAATAGGGTCAATATTGATGTAATAAATAACTTCAATTAAACCCTCCAGAAAATTTTTTCTAATTGTTGAAGTTAAACTTTAGAAAAGGCTATACATACACACGCTAGAAAATCCATATACACACTCGCTAAAAATTCGAAGTAATACAGGATAACTGTGGAGACCGATGCCCCAAACTAAGGAAATCGGTTATTTCTTCTTCTTCTTCTGAATCGAAAGTAGAAGGGATAAAATCCCGTTTAAGCTTCATCACAGTAATAGACATGGGTGACTTCTGCTGACAAGGCAAACCCTGAGAGTAGAGGAACACCACTATTTCACTCTAGGGATCAAGTCTATCCGTCTCAACAAATGCCAATTCAACGCGCTTTTGAATTGAATTTAGGTTACTATAGCCCGCCTTTAACGTAAAACGATGGATGTGAATTAAAGTATATAATGAAGATGAATTTCGTAAACTGCACATAAGAATAATTATATTTTTAAAATTATGTGTCCTAAAACATGCGACAAGATAACGTCTCATTAAGTTGGCTTCCATGGTTCTATTTTAGGTTTTGTCGTCGAATAAGGTACGTATTTTTTGTGCATATCAAGCGTTTCATTTTCACGGTGTTCAGCCATCCACTTGAATTTTTCTGGAGGTTTCTCAACCGGGGTTTCGTCAGTCATGTAATGTAACCAACGGTGCCTTCAAAGTAGACAAAAATTCAAATATACCATTCTGGAGGAACCTGAGATCCTTCGTAATCCCACCCAAATTGGTTGGCATATACGACCCACCTGTTTCTACCTGGAAATAATATATAACGTTATGCAAGCCATACCAACAAAATATTTGTTGTTTTCATAGTATTTGTTTCCAAAACCATCAGTTCCAACGTGTGTCCCCCATTTCAATTCATCCATCCTGAGATGAAACTCGTTATAATATTACCTGAATAGCACCTTAACGGAGTTCCTAACACCTCCATTTTGACGAATAATCATACGAAATGTATTAAATTTTTCGACCAGAGACGACATTCGTCAACCCGCCAAAATTGACCTTGCTGATGAGTTCAGTTCAGTCTGCACTTGAAAGTAAGTTGCTAACGAGCCAATCGAGCATCCAGAATTTCTTATGGTGAAAAGCTGCAGAGAAGTACCCACCACTGCCAAATTTTTTATCTTCGTCCGTTTGAAATCTTCGACGATCAGGACGCCGAGCGATTATCCAGATTGTATTTAGGGAGCACTGCGTTATAACTAATGTTGGAAAAAGAAAAAGCAGTTTCTGTTCACCAGCACGGTGAAAGGTCAGCTGGAGTAGAATTGTCTATAAAAACAGAAAACTCTAAAATTTACTTGCTTTAAAGGATAGCACTAAAGAGGTGATCCACCTAGTTTATAAATTAGAGAGATTATTCAGGAAAAAATTACCTCAGTTGCATTCCAAACCCTGCTTGAAACTCGATTTGAAACTGCATGATATGAGTTTTTCTGAAACTATTTTCCAGATGTTTATGACTCCGAGGCTGAAAACGTGTTTCCCGGAGTCTAGCGAACATCGCTTTTTGCAACATTAAGTGAATGCCTAGCCCGGGACTTAAGGTTAAGAAGTCTTTCATTGGAACGCCAGTAAAACCCTTCAAGATCCTAAAGGTTTCAATTAAGTCCCCTTTGAACAACGACGCATAAGGAATAAAAGATCGAAAGACTTCAGGCGTGCAGCGTACGGTTTACCTCGCTGACCATCAATCATGCGAATTGAGAGAGGCTGTACGCTTTAAAGTCGAAGGATGTCCTTCTTGTAGTAAGGACAACACGTCTGAACACAATATAAAATATTGGACTGAATTAATGCCTTGTAAAGTGGTAGGAATACATCAGGCCTTCTGCTCGATTGCTCTGATTTCAGTACCTTCCATGAACGCACATTGGTCCTCCCATTTAATGTTTGACCTAATGAGTAGTCCTACATCCTTGAACCACTGTGCAGCGTTACCAGTGAATGAATTTCCTGGCACATAAAAGGAAATCTTATTACGCAGTGCTGACAAGAGTTTGCTCTTATTGAGGTACAGTGGATGGTCCCACTGGTATGACCAGTTTATGACCCGATCGAGGTGGTGCATCAAAGTATCTTCATCCGTTATCCGATGAACTACACATCTTCAACGAAAATGAATCATGGACGCTTCAAGGCAGACAAAAAGTCATAAATAAAAATCAGGATTAGGAGAGGACCGAGTACCGAACCTCGAATGACCCAACTGATCACTTCGGTTTGGATAGACAACGTGGATCCTACCCGAAATCTGAATGTACTATCTGTAAGGAATGCTTTAATCCAAGCAAGTAGACTGCCATATATCTCTTGCTGCTAGAATTATCTTCAGAAAATCGTGATTCGCGAAACTGAAAGTGTTGCTAAAATCCAAGTAGAGGGCTTCGGTGGGCTTTCCTACGTCCAGTATTTTAGTGACAGTATCGAAAAAAACTATGTACGTTAGTCAGGCAGGATCTACCATTAAGAAATCCATGTTGAGTTACACTCAGTAGAGTATGCCGATAAAGATGGTGACAGATTTTTCGAAGCAATATTTTTTTCAAATACTTGCGAGACGATGCTGGTCAGGTTGACAGGCCTATAGTTACCAATAGTTGACCTGCAATCACCTTTGTGTATTGGTAATACTGTGACTCCTTTCCACTCACTGGGAACCACTCCCAGGTGAAAGCATGAATTAAAAAGCTTGCACAACGGTTCGGTAAGCAAAAAGGCAATATTCTTCAGCAAGCTCCTTCAGCCTGATTAAAGGAAAACTCATATACTGTAAGGGAACCTAAGGGCAGGCTAAGCAGACGCGACAGTGCATTTAAAGAATTATCCCGTCATTTAACGCCACTAAAACAACCCTAAGAAGGCAGTAAAGTTAAACCCGGCTGTTATCATCTACATCCTCCAGTTTCAAATCTATTATGCTCTCCTTGGTTTTGAGTGTTGAATGTGTGTAGCTATAAAATCTTTTTGGATTGGGTTTTGCATCCCTTGCTAAAGATAACTCACAATCCTGTTTCAACAAACGCTGTAATTTACCACAGTTCAGTTCACTAGACACATAATCAGGATCAGAATCACTTATTAGAAAAAATAGAAAAATAAAATGTCTATATATTCTCATTGCAGTTTTTGAAAATATACCATGGATTTTAAGGTAAATCATCAAGGGTTGACATAAGTAAGTTCCTCGCAAATACACAAGTGATCACAGTATTCAGTATCAATATCAGTATCAGTATCGCAGGTGGATATTCGACCAAGTCGTAAGGAGTGCCCAGTTTCTTTTTGAGGTTTGCATGAAAACACCAGCCATCAACATGATTGATTTGTAGGCAGCACAGGCGTGTGTGCCTCTGAATAGTAGATCGGGAAGTTCTCATCATCAAATTGTGAGATAGTTAATGCATGACGTATGTCCAAACGAATGAAAAAAGATGGACAGCAGTCAATGTCCATAAACATGAAAAGCTTGTTAAAGAAACGATTATTCTTCAGAACGATATTCAGAATATTTTTTGTCTTCTATTAGTAGGAAGGGAAGAAATAATTTCAATTTTAAAGTTCTGGGAAAAGTACCTTGCCACTGTTCGTCCAGTCCATGTTTGAACGCATTTACTGAAGCTGCAGAGGCTAGTTCTGTGTTGAGTGTGTTTCACGCGTTCACTACACGGATGCTAGAGAAGTGCGTTCTGGATTTCAGCTTCGTGTGCTGTTTACTTAGCATGAGAATGTGCCCAAGTGTACCAACAAGAGGGGAAAACCGAAAGAAATCGTCGAATCGAAGATGGCTTAATCCAGCTTATTCAATCTATTTCGTTTTAAAATAATTCTACAAATTGCTATGCACAAAAATATCTGGAAGTGAGTTTCACTGAATGATGAAGCCACTTCCGAAACACATGAGGTGTTAAATATTGTCATGTCTCCAGAGAACTAATTGGTATGGATGCACTCTAGTATGTGCTTCTTCTTTAATTTTGAAAAGGGGGAACATACTGGGCATATGTCAAAGACGAATTATCCCAATCACTATGATCACATCAATCCTCTATATATATGCCAAGGTATGTAATCCGAGTTTGCGGCGTCTTTAATCGTGTTTGATGGCACAATGATAATATCATCCGAGTATATCAGTGGAAAGCGGGAAATATGCTAAGGCTACATTTTTCAATCGAGTGTGCTTAAACGGTAAAGTCAGTACAGTTCAGTTTGCACAGGACAGTATGTGGCTAACAAGCCAATCGAGCGTCCAGAATTTCTTTCGGTGGGAGGCTGCAGAGAAGCACCCACCAATGCCAAAACGTATATTCTTTTTGTCTGTTTGAAATCTTCGCCAATCGCGAAGCCAAGAGATTATCCGGGTTGAACTTAGGAAGCACCGCGTTATAGCCGATGCTGGAAAAAGAAAAAGCAGTTTCTCTTCACCAGCACGGTGAGAGGTTAGCTGAAGTAGCATTGTGTATAATAAAAATTAAAAAACACACAAAACTCTAGCCCTCAGTATATTTACGGGATAACGCTAAAAAATGAAAAACCTAAGCTTGTAAAGCAATTAAGGCGAGTATTCAGGAAACAACTTACCCCAGTTGCGGTTCAACCCCTGCTTAAAACTAGACACGGTACTGCAGGATATAAGTTCTTCTGGAAGCCGGTTCCAGAAATTTACCACCCTGAGGCTGAAAAAGTTTTTCCTGGAGTCTAGCCGACATCGCTCCTTAGCAAGTTTGAGTGAATGGCCCCGGGTACCCAGCTCAGGACTTAAGGCAAAGAAGTCGGTCATGCTAACGCCACTTAACCTCTTAAAGATCTTGAAGGTTTCAATTAAGTCACCTCTCAAACGACGGCGCGTAAGTGAAAAAAGATCTAGGGACTTTAGGCGTGCAGCGTAAGGTTTCCCTCGCTGACCCTCAATCATGCGAGTTGCGAGACGCTGTACGCTTTCGAGTTGAACGATATCCTTTTTGTAGTAAGGGCAACACGCCTGGACACAACATTCTAAATGCGGCCTAACTAATGCCTTGTAAAGGGGCATGAATACATCGGGTCTCCTGCATGATAACACGGATCTCAGCCAGAAGAGAACTTTGCGAGCACGTTGAGCTGCAGCGGCGCATTGGTCTTCCCATTTGAAGTCCGTCCTAACCAGTACTCCTAAATCCTTAACACGCTGTGTGGCGCTTACAGTGAGAGAATTGCCCGACACCTGAACTGAAATCTTATCAACCAGTGCTGACAAGAGTTGGCTCTTATTAAGGTTAAGTGGGAGGTCCCACTGATGTGACCAGTTTATGACCCGTTCAAGGTCGTGCATCAAGGTATCTTCGTCCGTTGATCCGATAAATTTAACATCATCCGCAAAAATGAAGCATGGGCACTTCAATGCAGAGGACAAGTCATCGATGAAAATCAGGAATAGAAGAGGACCAAGTACCGAACCTTGGGGTACACCACTGATCACGTCGGTTTCATTCGACAGCGTAGATCCTACCCTAACTCGGAATGTCCTACCTGTTAGGAAGGCCTTTATCCAAGCAAGTAGACTACCCCGAATGCCTTTTGCTGCTAGCTTAATCTCTAGAAGGCGGTGGTTTACGGAATCAAAAGCCTTGCTGAAGTCTAGGTAGAGGGCTTCGACAGGCTTCCCTTCATCCATCCTTTTAGTGGCAGTATTGAGAAAACTAAGAAGGTTTGTCAGGCAGGATCTACCCTTAAGAAATCCATGCTGAGTTACACTCAGTAGAGAATGCCGACAAAGATGCTGACAGATTTTGTCACGCAGCAGTTTTTCCATTACTTTCGAGGCGATGCTAGTCAGGCTGACAGGTCTATAGTTACCAACAGTTGAGCTGCAACCACCCTTGTGTACTGGCACGATTATAGCTTCTTTCCATTCACTAGGAACCACTCCCATGTTCAAGCATGAATTGAAGAGCTTGCATAAGGGTTCTGTAAGCACTGGGGCAAGATTCTTTAGCATAATCGAGTGGATACCGTCTGGTCCCTCAGCTTTGTTGACGCGAACATGGATAAGTGCTTCATACACCTCGGATTCCATGAAGGACAACTCATCTAGTGCAGGAGCGCCAGGCAGAAGATTAAACGAGCTAGACGGAGCAATTAACGAATTATCACGTCTTTGAACGCCACTGAAGAACCTAGAGAAGGCACTCGCCTTAGACAGGTCGGTATCGGCTACTTTTCCGTCCTCCAGATTTAAATCTCCAATGTTTTCCCTGGTTTTTCCTTTCGATTGAGCGTAGCTATAAAATCTTTTGGGATTGGATTTAGCATCCCTAGCTAAGGATAACTCAAACTCCTGTTTGAGCAAACGCTGTATTTTAACACAAGAGTTCCGAGCGGTTTTGTATCGGACCCAAGAACCAGAAGTAAGAGAATAGCTTATATTGCCGCCATAAACGATCTCGTTTTCGGGTAGACCGACGAACTCGAGGAGTCCACCAGGGCGGCCTATGATGCTTTTTCACGACTTGCAGCGGAGCGTGCTTGTCTTGTAACTCCTTAAGATATTTACAAATTCTATCCCAGTTTTCACTTACATTAAAATCGTTAGAGAACTGAAAGAAAGATTTTGAAGTCTGTAGAAGAAAATATATATAGCGTATAACTTTTTCCAACCAGACTTGCAACCTTAGCCTTAGTGCCCACGAAATTCAAAGGCTGTTACGGTAAACAATGTCAATATTTGATCTGGTCTACAAACCGTGAGCCAAATGAAAACTCAGGTCATTAACACATTGAACACGGTTCGAGCATAATATCACCCATGATGTATGAACGTTTAAATCAACAAATCTGTCATTGGATAGAAAAGGCTGAATACATGTGCCAATGATAGATATATATATATATATAGATATATCATTGACATGTGTTCAGCCTTTTCTATCCAATGACAGATTTGTTGATTTAAACCACTGGAACAGACGGTTGATATCGTTTTGTAATCAGAAGCCACTTGAATTCTAAAATTTCCTAAAGTATCAAGTCCACAGCTTTTATCTGGCAAGTTGATAGTAACACTACGGTGAGTTTGTGGACGTACATTTTAAATAGTAACAAACCCAGAACCATCCCTTACGGAAGACCACAAGGGGGAGTATACCAATCAGTAACAGTTTCATTCATATTTACGCACTACCTGCCACCGCTTAAGAACGAATAGAACCATGAAATATTGTTTACAAATAGGCGGGATTGCACAAGCTTTTCCGTTAGTATTACGTGATCAAATCTATCGAAAGCTTTGCTGAAAACTACAGACACAATGCCAACACAGTGGCCATTATTTAGCGCTCTCATATAGTTGTATTGAGCCGACAGTATGGTCGAAATGTTAGATTTTTACTTAGAAAATCCATGCTGCAAGTGTGTGATCGACGTGTTGAACTTGAAGGACTGCTGGTTTACTAATTCTTCTAGTATCTAAGATATCACTATACTAAAGCATAGAGGTCAGTAATTCGCAAGAATTCCACGGTAACTGGTCTCCGAGATAGGTTTTATTTGGGGGAAACCACATCATCAGAAATTTACTTATTGAACAAAACTCATAAAGGATCAGAGATGATCAGGGTCAGTCATAAAAAGTAAGTGTATTTTATCTAGATATTTCGCAGGTTTAAAAGTTTGCAGAGTATGCACCGCTTGGGACATGACACATGTGGTACAATCAGGTATTACACCATTCAAGTAATTCTGTGACAACGATTGACTTGAGGAGTGGTTGAATATAGAAGCAAAGTTTCACCCAGCAGTATAGTGTGTTATTTATCTCAGAATACAGTTTTCTAGTGAATAAAGTTGATTTGCAGATAGCAAACATTATTATATGGTTCAATGAACTCGTTTCGGTGAGGTGCGCGCTGTTTGCATGATAGTAGACTCATAGGAATTAGGTTTTCTAGTTTCAAAGAAGTGCATCGTTTTCGCAGTGTTCATAAAGTTCATAGTAAGATTAGACCGCACTTGCGGTACAAAGACGTTTGCAAGAAAGATGTGAAAGCTCTTGGCATTGACACGGCAAGTTAGGAAGAACTTCCTCTTGACCACTCACATTGGAGGCATTATGTAAAGCGTCGTCTGCAAGCTGGGGAGGAGCAGATAGAGCTCTTGGCTGTTGAACGCAGATCATGCAGTCGGCGTGCAACTGATGCAATACAACCGAGTTCTGACTTTCGTTGCTAGCGCTGCGGGAAAGATTTTTTCTCCCGAATCGGACTGTTTAGTCATTCCAAAGCTGCAGAACATGAACATTCGCCCGATTGTGATGTACATTCATGATCGACATCAACCGAAGGAGTCGAACAACAGTAAGATTAGACTTCATTTTTCATAAATTTATCACATAAGCTGTACCCGAATTTCAGTTGATTGAACTATTCACCATCGAAACATTGTGGCTTGCGTGCAATTGCTTTCCGATGGAATACTGGTACATGCTTGTCGTACAGCGATATGATAGACTCTTTAAGACAGACCCAGCACACGTCTACAGACTATTGTACAGGTAGCGACCAATCTGTTGATGATGCTATCGTATTCAAGCATTCAATGAACGCTTTTAAAATGTAACGCTTTGGTCTTAGTATGGAGCATCTGGTTCCAGATGTATAATAAGGTGATCAATTTACCAATCGGTTCAGCGATACATATTATGTCCAATTGATTTTTGATGATGGAAAACGAGAGATCAAGACAGCATGGTTTTGACCAGATTGAAAACTTGTGGGTTGTAATATGTGTTGTGTAACGCTACATTGAAGACTCATATTGAGAAAAGTGTTTTCAATGGGTTGTGAGCAGGCAAATGATTTTGTGTACACCAGTCGGTTTCGGAGCGGCTGAAGTCTCCCCTCAAAAGAATAAGTCTTCAATGGATAAAACTCCGGATTTTCTGTATCCAGTCCTCGATGTTATTAATTTGGCTTCAGCAGACTAAACCTACACCATACTCACCAGATGGCAGGGAGAGGCGTCACCATAATTGCTTCGTATGAGCGTCTTCAGCAAGATGAGTGGAGAAAATGTTGAACGCAATTTCATTTTTCGAGCGAAAATGTGCTCCGACGTGTGATTTACCTCTATCACGCCGTGAAACTCGGTAACCTGATATTGCCACTTTGTTTTCTGAGATGTTTTAAGTAAATAAGTTTACAACTAAGACGAAAACGTGTGATACGACAGTTCTGAACTAAAGTTGCAGTTCTTCCTTTCTGTTAAGCTTTAAATAATGCTACGCAGTTGCCATGGTTTGCAAAGATTCTCAATGTGAAAGTTGCACTGGTTTGATGATAAGCTGAGTGATTCTTCTTACGCCAAAATTTACGATAATTAGATTGTTCCTGCCTTTCACTAATCGTCTCTTTAATTCGACTCAATTGTTTTTTAACAAATCCCGATTTTCTGGGTCCACGTCAGCTCGCACATGGATGTTATTCCCTTCCAGTCTCTTTACCAGTACCAAGGATGTAGACGCCTTAAGACAGTGCACGGACTACAGTGTTCCCAGGTTCGAACGAGAATAGATTAATTTCCGCAATGATCTCGCCTCCGCTCTCTCCACTGGGCTGGCTTGAATCGAAAAATGGATGAAGCCGTCTAATCAACCCATGGAGCCAGACGCACAATAGTAAAGTAAGTGAGTAATGCTGATACAGAGTAATAGATCAACCTGTATAGGTTTCTCTGGTTTGATCACGTTTTACGGATGTCGGACCACCGATTTCCTAAACGGAAGTGAACACCACATCCTGATTGACGTAAATAATCTGGTGGCCAAATTGCTACATGGTTGTTTTCGCCTCCTCCTCTCGATATCGACAGTGTATGTGGATGAACGTTTCATGACCGCAGCTTTTAGAATGACTACACGGTTCGGTTTGTGTGTGGCAATATCTTTCACAGCGCTTACATCGATGGGCAGTACTCGGTAGATCGGCGGCGTGATCTGCGTTATGCGTTATGCAGCCAGAAGCTGTACCTGCTCGTCAGTAGATTGGACATGACGATTTACACAGTGCCTCCGAAGTGAGCGGTCAACATCAAGTTCTTCTTAACACGTAGGGTCAATGGCCATATATTTCATATCCTTATCCATAT